>JABUQX010125214.1:0-7500 GCA_015478945.1 Trachelipus rathkii
ATCAAAAATGTATCAAAACCTTTGTCCGATTATCATATAGACCAACGAATAGGCTAACGTAGCAAAGTTTTTTTACATTATCATAGTGGACCAACGAATATATGCAAACGTAACAAAGTTTTTTACACTATCATAGTAATATTTAACAAAAATTTATCATAACCTTATCTAAATATCATAATCCCCAACAAATAATTGCAAACATAACAAAGTTTTATCCAAACATAGCATAAAAATAACAAAGTTTTATCCAAACATAACAAAAATAAGTTCTTTGAATAAAATATCATAGTAAAGTGTAATAGTTTACCGAATTTAAAGCAGTAAATCAGTAAATCAGTAAATCAAACCACTCCCCAATCCCCCTTCCACGAAAGGGTGTGAATCCTGAGAGGGGGGATCACCCCGAAGGGGTGTAAGCGGGTTTTAGGCCTCAGCCCGAAGGGCTGAGCCCTTACCCGTCCTTCGGAGGGATAATGCCCGCTTACACCCCTTCTTGGTGATCCCCCTCTCAGGATTAACACCCTTTCAAGGGGCGCATCCCTTTGGGTTTTCTCTCGGGAGGTGATGTGTTGCTTTAGATACTCTTGATTAATGAAAACTGTTTATTCGTAAGTTAGGTATGTTATGTTAAATGTTACTATGACAGTGTGAAATTAACACTGATTTGTTAAAGAAATGATGAGTTTTGTAAGATATTACTGTGTTAACTGACGATGATGTGTTAGAAACGTGAACCTAGGTTAAGTTAAGTTGAGTTGTGTTAGGTTTGCCCGAGAATTTTGCTAATGTCTACGTTTATTCATAGTTCAAATGATGTTATACTCGAGACGAGTGACACTTTTATGAAGATAGTGTCAATTCATAGTTCAAGATGTTGGTATCTTTGATAGATTGGTCACTTTGTTAAGTGATTTTGTTAGATAATACGTCTTTACCTGTTGCTTATATGCGGGAAAAGTGGGAACATATCGAGTATTGTATGACCTGTTAGCTACTTTACCTTTGATAAGTAGGGAATTTTCAGGATGTTAGCGGATTATTCATACGCGAGGTATGTTAGGTTTGCATTTGCACATTATATTCTTAGTTCAGGTTATGATATGTTAGCTTTTTTGATGCTAAAACTTTGTTGTGTAAGCATATATTCGTAGGTCAGTATATAAAGAACATTTTTATGTTACGTTTATCCAAAATGATACTCGAAATAGGACTTGAATCAATAGTTCAATAGATCATAGGCGGATGGGTGGGTAGGGGACTGCAGGGATAGGATGGTTTGATTTACTGATTTACTAATTTACTGCTTTAAAATCAGTAAACTATTACGCTTTACTGTGATATTTTATTCAAAGAACTTATTTTTATGTTATGTCAGGATAAAATTTTATTTTTATGTTATGTTTGGTTAAAACTTTGTTATGTTTGCAATTATTCGTTGGGAATTATGATATTTAGACGAGGTTATGAGGAATTTTTGTTAAATATTACGAAGTTGATGTAAAAATTTGGTACGTTAGCATTATATTCGTTGTCAGTATGATGATTAGACAGGGTTATGCTAAATTTTTGTTAAATATTACGATGTTAATGTAAAAATTAACATTGATATGTTAGAGATATGCTTGAAAAAGTGTGAATAGGTTACGTTTTGTACGATGTGTTAGGGACTTTACTGTTGTTAAGTGCGGAAGTTTGTTAATGTTATCAGTTTATTCGTACGTATGGTGTGTTAGGTTTGTCATTGTACATTATATTCTTAGTTCAGGTTATGTTATGTTAGCTTTATTAATGTAAAAACTTTGTTACGTTAGCACATATTCGATGGTTAGCATATAAAGAACTTATTTTTTGTGTAATGTTTATCCGAAATGATACTCGAAAAATGACATGAATCAATAGATCAATAGATCAAAAGGTCATAGTTGGAGGGGTTTACTGATTTACTGCTTTAAAATCAGTAAACTATTACAATTTACTATGATATTTTATTCAAAGAACATATTTTTATGTTATGTTTGGATAAAACTTTGTTATGTTTACAGTTATTCGTTGGTCTGTAGGATAATTAGACAAGGTTATGATAAATTTTTGTTAAATATTACTGTGTCAACGTAAAATTGACGTTAATATGTTAGAGATATGCTTGTAAAAAGTTTGAATAGGTTACGTTTTGTATGTAAAGTTAGTCACTTTACTGGTGTTAAGTGTGGAACTTTGTTAATGTTTACAGTTTATTAGCGCGTAAGTTGTGTTAGGTTTGTCGTTGTACATTATTTTCTTAGTTCATATGATGCTATGTTAGCTTTATTAATGTGAAAACATTGTTATGTTAGCATATATTCGATGGATAGTATATAAAGAACTCATTTTTGTGCTATGTTTATCCGAAATGATACTCGAAATGCAACGTAAATCAATAGTGTTAATGTAAAATTAACATTGATATGTTAGAGATATGCTTGAAAAAATGTGAATAGGTTACGTTTTGTACGCTGTGCTAGGTACTTTACTGTTGTTAAGTATGGAACTTTGTTAATGTTAGTAGTTTATTCGTGCGTAAAGTGTGTTAGGTTTTGTTATTGTAATTATATTCTTAGTTCTGGTAATACTATGTTAGCTTTATTAATGTGAAAACAATGTTCCTCTGTTAGCATATATTCACTGGTTAGTATATAAAGAACTTATTTTTGTACTATGTTTATCCGAAATGGTACTCGATATGTGACCTGAATCATTAGATCGATAGATCAAAAGGTCGTTGACGGGTGGGTAGGGAGGGGTGGGGAGGGGATGGGTGGTTTGATTTACTGATTTACTGATTTACTGCTTTAAATTCGGTAAACTATTACACTTTACTATGAACTTATTTTTATGTTATGTTTGGATAAAACTTTGTTATTTTTATGCCATGTTTAGTTTGCAATTATTTGTTGGGGATTATGATATTTAGGTAGGGTTATGATAAATTTTTTTAAAATATTACTATGATAATGTAAAAAACTTTGTTACGTTTGCATATTTGGTCTGTAGGCTGATAATGTAAAAACTTTGTTACGTTTGCATATATTCGTTGGTCTGTATGATAATCGGACAAGGTTATGATACATTTTTGATAAATGTTACTGTGTCAATGTAAGATTAACGTTAATAAGTTAGAGATATGCTTGGAAGAAGTATGAATAGGTTACGTTTTGTATGTAAAGTTAGATACTTTACTGGTGTTAAGTGTGGAACCTTGTTAATGTTAACAGTTTATTAGCGCTTAAGTTGTGTTAGGTTTGTCGTTGTACATTATTTTCTTAGTTCATATGATGCTATGTTAGCTTTATTAATGTGAAAACATTGCTATGTTAGCATATATTCGCTGGTTATTATATAAAGAACTCATTTTTGTGCTATGTTTATTTGAAATGATACTCGAAATTGCGACGTAAATCATTAGTGTTAATGTAAAATTAACATTGATATGTTAGAGATATGCTTGAAAAAGGGTGAATAGGTTACGTTTTGTACGCTGTGCTAGGTGCTTTACTGTTGTTAAATATGTAACTTTGTTAATGTTAGTAGTTTATTCGTGCGTAAAGTGTGTTAGGTTTTGTCATTGTACATTATATTCTTAGTTCTGGTCATGCTATGTTAGCTTTATTGATGTGAAAACAATGTTACGTTAGCATATATTCATTGGTTAGTATATAAAGAACTTATTTTTGTACTATGTTTATCCGAAATGGTACTCGATATGTGACCTGAATCATTAGATCGATAGATCAAAAGGTCGTGGACGGGTGGGTAGGGGGGGAGGGGACGGGTGGTTTGATTTACTGATTTACTGCTTTAAATTCGGTAAACTATTACATTTTACTATGATATTTTATTCAAAGATCTTATTTTTATGCTATGTTTGGATAAAACTTTGTTATGTTTGCAATTATTTGATAGGGATTATGATATTTAGGTAAGGGTATGATAAATTGTTGTTAAATATTACTATGATAATGTAAAAAACTTTGTTACGTTTGCATATATTCGTTGGTCTGTATGATAATCGGACAAGGTTATGATACATTTTTGATAAATGTTACTGTGTCAATGTAAGATTAACGTTAATATGGTAGAGATATGCTTGAAAAAAGTATGAATAGGTTACGTTTTGTATGCGATGTTAGTTACTTTACTGGTGTTAAGTGTGGAACTTTGTTAATGTTAACAGTTTATTCGTGTGTAAGTTGTGTTAGGTTTGTCGTTGTACATTATTTTCTTAGTTCATGTTACGCTATGTTAGCTTTATTGATGTGGAAACTTTATTACGTTAGAGTATATTCGTTGATCAGTATGATAATTAACCAATGTTGTGATAATTTTTTTTTATATATTACCATGCTAATATAAATTAACATTATGTTAGAGATATGCTTGACAAAGTGTGAATAGGTTACGTCATTGTATGCTATGTTAGTTACTTTACTGTTGTTAAGTGTGGAACTTTGTTAACGTTAACAGTTTATTCATGTTTAAGGTGTCAGGTTTGTCGTTGTGCATTATATTCATAGTTCAGATGATGCTAAGTAAGCTTTATTAATGTGAAAACTTTGTTACGTTAGCATATATTCGTTTATCAGTGTATAAAGAACTTGTTTTATGTTATGTTTATTCAAAATGATACTCGAAATGTGACTTGAATCAATAGATCAATAGATCATGGTTGGACAGGAGTGTAGGTTGGGTGGTTTGATTTACTGATTTACTGATTTAGGGTATGTAAAACATAACAATTTTACTAAAAATATGACTTGAATCAATAGATCAATAGATCAATAGATCACGAAAGGGCTGAGGAGGGCAGTTTGATTTACTGAATTACTGCTTTAGGGTATGTAAAAACTTGATTTTATTTATTTATTTATTACTTATTTTTATTTTTATTTTTTCTTGATGGTTCTGAAACCATTATTTTCGAAATATACAGACCCAATAACATATATAAAGACACCAACATTGTTGTTATACGAATGTTTATTAACTCAGCACCGCAGCGGCTCCAGCACCGGTGCCGGAGCCAACTCCTCAGATTCCAATACCAACTCTTTCTAGAAATTCAACTCTGAATCCTCTCTCCAAATTTCAGCCAATTACGAACATTTCTATTTTTTGCTGGGGTGGGTCTCCTTCGGGGATCCATTAGGACGTAACCTCGTATGGGCGACGAGGTTACATCAGCATCTAACCTCCAAATCTTAACCTGATATGATAACTCTAACCAAGATAGATACATATCGAAGACATAGGCTGAGCCGGAGCCGGAGCCTAAAAAAATCGATTCCTGTCAGGAATCGATTTTCGATTCATAAACGATTCCCATTCCCTTCCGAGAATCGATTATTCATTCGGCAGCAGAGTCGATCGCTCTGGCTAGAAGCGGGAATCGGAGTCAGAGTCACGAGATGCAAGCTTGCGTTCGGAGGTGGAACCGGAAAGCCGGAGCCGAGTCGATAAATTGGTTCCCGCGGTGAACATGACTTTAGAATCGATTTCCCTTCGGGAATCGATTCTTCGTAATAATAATAATAATAATAATAATAATAATAATAATAATAATAATAATAATAATAATAATAATAATAATAATAATAATAATAATAATAATAATAATAATAATAATAATAATAATAATAATAATAATACAGATATAACTAAGTGTGTGTGTGTGCGCGCGCTCACGCGCTTCGCACACCTGGGCGAGTGTTCCAAACTCTCGTTAGGCCTAATCTCACCCGCTCGGAAGCCGCAACAAGGGCGTAAGCCACTATTTGAGTTTACGCCTTCGGGAAGAGGTACCCTTATATACATCCTAGAGACTTGAAAACTCGTCGGTTTCGAGCTTAATACATCAATAGATTATATTCCAAGTTTCAGACCGATACCTCTATTCCTTCCTATCGAAAAGGCCGGCATCGGTCAAAGTGTTCTATTACTACTTATATTGTTTAAAAAACTGTGGACATAACGATATAAATATACTCGCATATAACAAAAGAGTATAAAGAAAGAAAGAGCAGCAGAAGTTGTACTGATATATATAAATATGAAAGATAGTATATATATATATATATATATATATATATATATATATATATATATATATATATATATATATATATATATATATATATATATATATATATATATATATATTACACACATTCCTCTCTCCTCGCAGAAATCAATCACCATCCTACCATTTTCATTTTCTCCCGCAACCTTAATGGCCCTATTTATTGCATCCCATTTTTTTATCACCTATCCAACCATTTAAGTCGCCCAGCACAATCCCCTACTCACTCCATGCAAAACATCATTCAGCTAATCTCAGAAAGTCGCAATCTCCTCAACATCAATTTCAGATGGACCATATTTTACAATCACATATACCTTGGCCTTAAACTTAAATTTAACTACTAGAATTCTAGTACTCACAAAATCCACCATAGCTCTTTGCCACATATCACTCATCAGAATCGTAACTCCTTCTCTTCCCCTCTTATTCCTTTCCACTCCCACACACACACATTTTATCAAACACCACTCGTCTTCACCACTTATTCATCTATGTTTCAGTTACAGCGTGCAAATCAAATTTACTCTTCTAAATACATCCATCATCTCTCTCCTCTTCTCGTTATCATTTATTCCTCTGACATTCCATGTATCCAGACGATTCACACAATTCCGCTGGAAGATACAAGGTCGCTCATGGTGATCACGACCAGGTGCGATGCATGCATAAGCATTACGCAATAAGTGATAGCGAGTCCCCAACCCAACTACCACTGTCACATTAATATCCTAGTACGACACGCAGAACATACGCACTGGGAACTCTTTCTCCTTCCAACACACAGGGGTATATGAAAAAAAGGTGTTGTCTGTGATAGGGCTTTATGGTCTGTATGTGATACGGTGAGTCTACTCCTATGTAAAAAGTGTTGATATAAGCCCAAGTTGAGAATCACTGAGCACTGGAAAGTCATGGGATGCACCCTACACCCCAAATGCCCAATGGTAGTTAATCTTTTGCTTCGATGGCTCTCTCTCTCTCTCACTTATATATATTTATTTGGTATTTATATATATTTATATGTATATTAAATATATCTATATATATATATATATATATATATATATATATATATATATATATATATATATATATATATATATATATATATATATATATATATATATATATATATATATATATATATATATATATATTAGTGATGTATCGGATGTCAAATCATCAATATCCGCGGATATGAATGCAGATGTCTAATTTTTCTCACATCTGCGGATGCGGATATTTATGTTCCACATCCGCGGATGAGGATGTTTTATATATATATATTACGATATAGGTTCATATATATATATATATATATATATATATATATGGTGGTATATATTGGTATATATATATATTATATATATATATGCGGTATA
>JABUQX010125214.1:12500-17500 GCA_015478945.1 Trachelipus rathkii
TTTGTAATTTGTAGGCTACTTAAGGGGCAGTGGTAGTTGGGTTGGGGACCCACAACCACTTATTTATACCCTAGGAATGCTTATGCATGCCTCGGACCTGGTGGTGATCGCCGTAAACGAACTTGTAACTTCTGGTAGAATTGAATGAATCATCTGGGTAGATAGAATGTTTGAGGAATAAATGGTGAGAAAAAGAGGAGAGAGGTGATGAATGTATTAGAAAGGGTAAATTTTATTTGCTCGCTGTGACTGATACAAAGATGAAAGGAAGTGGTAGAGACGAGTGGTGTTGGGTAAAATGTTTGTGTTCTGGAGTGGAGAGAAATGAGAGGGGGAGAGAAGGAGTAGCGATTCTGATGAGTGACCTGTATCACAGAGCTATGGTAGACTTTGTTCGTGTGAGTACTAGAACCCTAATTGTTAAATTTAGGTTTGAAAAGGTTAAGGTATGTGTGGTTGTAACATATGGTCCATCTGAGGGTGAGGTTGAGGAGAATGTGACATTCTGGGATAATCTGAATGATGTTTTGGATGGAGTGAGTAGGGGCTTCGGAGTGATTGTGTTGAGCGATTTAAATGGCTGGATAGGTGATCGAAAGAGGAACGTGTAACTGGTGCCTTTGGGGTTGCTGGAGAAAATGAGAATGATAGAAAGGTGACTGATTTCTTTGAGGAGAGAGGTATGGGTGTTCTTCGGGCACAAGAGCATTCATAAGTATACGGAAGTTGGGGTAGGTAGAGATGGTACCGAAGTGAAGAGTATGATTAATTTTACTTGGTAAAGAAGGAGATATTGTATGAAGTATGTGATCAACGTTAAATCAGTGAATAGTTGTGAATGGCAGAAAAAATGATTGACAAAATGGATGTGAGGAAAGAGATAAGGAAAGATCTGGGGAGAATTTAGAGTGAGAAGTTAAAAGGGAGCATGTGGAGCATCCTTACACAAATCAGTTGAATGTGAACAAGTTTAAAATTAACAAATCTGGACGCAAATAAATGAAGTTTTTAGTAGTAGTACAAGAGAAATATGTGGGTCTGCTAAAGAGGCATGGAATGTCTAATAGTGAGCAGAAACAAAGAAGATGCACCACTAAGTTAAAAAGATGAGTGGTTGAATGTACTAAAAGCCATAAATGAGGTCTCAAAGAAAGGTGCATAGGAAACATATAAAGTGGAAAAAGGAAGACTAAAAATGCATATATAGGAGTAGAAAAGAGGCAAATGAACAGTTTGGAAGGAGATCAACTGAGGCACCTACAATTGGAATAAGCAAGATTCTAAAGAAGAAGCACTGCAGGTTAAGAAAGAGAGAAGGGAAATCTTCATAGAACAGGAATGATACTTTCGTGACTAATGAATGAATGGGAAGAGAGGTGAGGAACACTTGAAAAACTCTTGCATAAATACGACAATAAAGAAGAGGCGATAGTGAATGTATGGGTTTGATAGTGTAAGAAGAAATAGGTATTTGGGGGTCGAGGTAATAGGAAAGCACAAAAGAAGTTTCAGTGAAGAAACATCAAGGCTGAAATGGGAAAGATCTGCGGTAAAGAAAGAGGAATAATAAAGATAGTTCAACAAGTCTGCTGAACAAGTTCTATCTGAAGTATTCTTATGATCAGGCTGGTTGCCTCTGATTGATTTTCAAGTAGGAAAAATATTATGCAAAAATTAATATTTAAATATTTTCAAACTTAAAATTAGTTTATCGGAATTAAAATATGAAATTAAAATACATTATTATATTCAAGCTTAAATGTGAAGCCCAAAAATTTTGAAAGAGAGCACTTTTGGATAAAATTGTTATATTGCAAAACTAAGGACCCTTGCTTGTAAATTCGATCGAAATGATTTGGTACTTCTAGTCCTCATACTCTGCGTCGTTTGGATTATAAACATATATGTATGTCCACAAGGAGTTCTTTTAGACAGGCCTTTGCATTACTAATAAGCAATACGTGCCGTTCCCGGGACCGGATAAAAGAAGGGAGTTGTCTCTACGGGCCTAGCAGGTCGGTGGCTTAAAACAATCCTTGCCCGTGAAACCTCACAATCAGTCATTGGATGCACTGACAGACCTCTGGTCTACTTATCTGGGATGAAGTGAATTGTGCTATATATGTAACAGTAAATATTTGAGCAAAGGTTGGTCTTCGAATCAATAAATTGAAAATGGGCTATTTCAAACACCTTCTAGGGACTGGGAACCCCCTCAGATGTTTAGTTTTTCTTCTCATCAAGGGGTACATTTGGATATTGTACAAGTGTTGAGTGCAAATAATGTTAAAATTGATTGTGATAGTGATAATATGTTATTGATAACAAAGAGTGTTAGTATTAGTGATAATATATTATTGATAACAGTGCTAGTGTTAGTGAAGGTAGCAATTTTAATGTATCGAGGTTAATGTTAGTGATATTAATTAATTAATAATGCCAATATTGGTAGATAGGCATATTTGTAAATCTGTTATCGTTAATTGAGTGCCCCCCTCCTAAAATAGCCCCGCCCGGGAGTGGTGGTGTTATCTGTAAAAAAAAAAAAAAAAAAAAAAGGTAGGGTGAGAAAATTGCAAAATGGTAAATCAGCAAGCATAGATGGAATTACTAGTGAAATCATCAAGAATGGAAACGAGATTATGATTGACTGGATATTGATAAGGAGAACTGTAGAAGCTATAGGGGAATTAGTTTATTAAGTGTTATAGTAAAGATATATATTGGTATTAAGTTCGAAAGAGTGCTTCGAGTGACTGAGGGACTGATTGGCGAAGAACAATGTCCATTTAGAAGTGGTAAAGATCATTAGATCAAATCTTCGCATTGAAACATGATTAAGAAAATGAGAAAGAAGAATAAATTTTATTAAGGTTTTATGGACTTGCAACAGGCGTTTGACAGAATTAATAGGGAAGCTATGTTATAGGTGTTAGTGATATTTGATGATGGTGGTAGGCTTCTGAATAAAATCAAGAGTATGTATGTCTATAGTGAAGCGTGTGTAAGAATAAAGAGTTGAAAGTGAATGGTTTAATATTTATTGTGTAGTGAGGCAGGGATGTTTTGTCTCCTTAGCTATATAATTTGAATATGGATTGGGTGATGAGAGAATTAGAGGTAGGGGTGGTAGGGAAAGGTATTAGACTGATGGAAAATAGGAAAGAGTGGAGGGTGCCTTGCTTATTGTACGCTGATGATTTGGTTTCGACGTACATTATGCTCTTCTACTTAACGGCAGATGCTCGGGGGAGCTAGCCGCTCGCATACCACCTCCACCTCGTCTCCCACGTAGAACAAGGGGTATATACCTCTGTATGAATTGTGCGAGTATTAAAAACACATATTTGTATTTGATGTGTTGATATAGAGGGTATATATATATATATATATATATATATATATATATATATATATATATATATATATATATATATATATATATATATATATATAGATGTAGTAGAACTATATATATATATATATATATATATATATATATATAGTACTCGTCAAAATAACGCACCACTAGGGTAAATGTCACTCACAGGAACGGAAGGCCCCTAACCCCATGAAAACCCCACACCAACACAGATGACAGCATCAGTGTAACTATGTAACCACCCGCAGAGAATTTGTTGCAGTATTTAGGAAACATAAACCACGTAACTAGACCTGGGAGAGGTAGGGGTAGGTTATGTCGGGGGTATAATCGAGCGAGGGATCATTCACGTACGAAGCGACTCCGATAAAGGATAGTGCGTCAACTGTCAAGAGATCAGTGCGTGCAGATAACAACACTCCACGCCGAAGGACACGGGTACCGGGCACTTGGTCGACGGTTCGGTGTAGCGCACACAACGATTTCACGGGTGGTCCAACTGTACCAGGAAACCCTGATAATGATCGCCGACTAGGACAAGGTATTCCCAGGGCCACGACACCCGTGGAAAACCGGTTTATACGTCTGCGTGCATTACGGAAGAGCCACACAACGGCACGACATCTGCAGATACAGCTGGCGGAAGTACACGGCACCAGGGTGAGTGACAATACAGTGCGTCGACGCCTTGCGGAACATAATTACCGGCCCCGGAGGCTTGCCATAGGTCCACCGCACACCACGGCACATCGAAGGGCGCGACTGGCATTTACCCGAGAACACATCCATTGGACGGTCGACGATTGGGCAAAAGTGCTCTTTATGGACGAGTCGAGAGTGTCTCTGTACGCCTCGGACAGGCGTGCTAGAGAATACCAACGACCGATGGAGAGGTTCGCTCAATGCAATGTGCTGCAGGTACCGCCGTTTGGAATTGTGTCGGTTATGGTCTGGGAAGGCATCTCTTTATCGGGGCCTACGGAGTTGCACATCTTCGATGGATTCACTCTTACAGCCGTAAGGCATATCACAGACATCCTCGAACCATATGTCGTTCCATATGCCCCCTACATCGTTGACTGTTTCATCCTAATGCATGACAATGCAAGACCACACAAGGCCCAATGTGTGGACGACTACCTTAGGACGGTTCAAATTACGTCGTTGGAGTGGCCAGCATATAGTCCGGACCTCAACCCAATCGAACATTTGTGGGATATCCTGAAACGTCTGATCCGACAGCTGCAACCCCCTCCACGGACCCTCCAGGACCTGCGACAGGCACTGCACTACGTATGGGATCAAATCACTGTCCAGGACATTCGCTCACTCATCGAGAGCATGTCAGGACGGTGTCAGGCAGTCATCCGTGCAAGAGGGGGTCATACAAGGTATTGAGACAGACCCAACACACCCCGCGGCAGTCGCCGTACGTACCAACATTATGTGTTTGCAGCGCCGAACCTCGGAACCCTACTTCGAGACCCTTTGGCTGCACCTTCGCCTCACACTCTATCAACGTACGGTTCTGGGAAGGAATCAACCAAGTTTTTGTCATTGTCCAATAAAGTGTCTTCAGGTTCTTCAACCTTTTCTACCCTTCCTTCGCCACGTTCCC
>JABUQX010125214.1:27500-73517 GCA_015478945.1 Trachelipus rathkii
ATATATATATATATATATATATATATATATATATATATAGGCCAATTCCTAGATAAGCAGGCAATGATAATTTTCGTACTTTTTTTTAGAATTTCTGACACCTTTGCAGTACAATTTGTTGAGTTAAGCTAAGAATAGTGTGAGGCTATTATTTTGCTTTTGCGTTCTAATTTGATTTATAAATTATATTGCTTCACTGATTTTAAGAAAAGAAAATTCTTTCAAATATATGAATTTATTACAAATATTTAGTACTATAATAATAATAATAATAATAATAATAATAATAATAATAATAATAATAATAATAATAATAATAATGGCCAAACTAAAGAAGTTACCCGCATGATATCTCGAAAACTAAGATAGGTACAAGAAAACTGATAACATATATGGAATCAGCGTATGAAATTTGTATGGAAAATGAAAAAAAAAATTTTTTTTTTTTTTTTATCTCCAAAACTACGATAGGTAGAAGAAAACTAATAACATATATGGAATCAGCGTATAAATTTTTTTAGGGGGCTTGAGCCGACGGTGGGACAGAGGGGGGACGTTTTCCATACCCCGTAGGGGAGGGGCGGAGGAACCCCCCGCGACACCCAAATGTTCATTAAGTGCTCCCCTGTTTTATTGTTTTTAACTATTATAGTTTTAATATTTAAAGAATTGGATCATCCTTATTAAAGATAAGTTATTCGTTTTAATTTTTGTTTTTGAAACTTTTTAGTTATGTTAGATAGTCATAGTTAGTTTTTAGAATTGTGCAATACGTAGTTTAGTTAGTAAAAAGTTATATTTTTTTCCTTCGTCTTTTTTAACTTTAGTTTTTTAGTGCTATTTTCTATTTATTTTAAAAGGGTTTTGGCACAACAACTTACGTATTTGGTTACATATTGTTTTAATTTATACTTATTTAGTTTTATGTTGAATAATTGTAAATTTTTTTTTGTTCGTAAATTTGTTAGGGTGTGTGAATGCGTGCTTTAAACTTTCTAAATTTTTTCAATTATACATATTTATTGTAAATACGGTTTTAGCATTTTAATCATTTACGTTTTTTAGTGAGTGAATAATTTTAATCCAATTTTAACTTTCGTTTTTTTGTCTGTCTGTTTTTGTCTGTTGCTTTTGTTGTTGTGGTTGTGTGTGCGTGTGTGATGGCAGATTTGCACAGGCGCGGGCTTTCTATCGACTTTACCAACATCCGCGGCTTACACTCTAACTCTGCATCCGTGGAATACCACCTCTCTAACCTCTAACCCTAACCTTTTGCTCTTGTCTGAGACACAGATGGCTAAGAATTCATCCTCTAACTCGTTTAATATATCTAACTATAACTTTTTTCATAATTCTGACTAAAGGGTGGAGTATGTGCCTATGTGAACATAAACACTCCTGTAACACGTCTCGAGAATCTTGAATCTCCTAACTTCGATGTTCTGTGGCTTAAAATCTTTCTTCCTTCTACTACAATAATCTTGTGCTTCTGCTACTGTTCTAACAGAACAGATTTTCACTCTTTCTTTGAATATCTTACTACTTCTCACGAGACTGTTATATCTTCTCTCATCCAAATACTGAGGTCCTCTATTTAGGGATTTCAATGTACATAACACTGAATGGTTGGGATCCTCTCATACTGATTTAGGTGGGGAGGAGGCCGAATCATTTAGCATTCTCAACGATCTGGAGCAACTAATTAAAGAACCCACACACATTCCGGATCGTCCCAACCAATTTTTGAACACACTTGACCTATGTTTCACCACTAGTCCTTCTCCCTATAAATACCACCTTCGTCTTCTATTGGTAAATCTGACCACAACCTTTATAATTTAAATTTTAATACTTTCTCTCCAACAGCTCCATCCTGCCCTACGCGTTTTTTCTACGCTAACTATAATTGGAATGACTGCTTTGACTCTGATGACGCTTCGGCTTCTGCCATTAAGGTGGGAGATGTAATCGTTGACGGATGAGCAGGTTCATTCCTTCTTCGACTAAATCTTTCTCTCCTCATAATCCATGGTTCGATCGTGCTTGTTCTCTGGCCATTCAGGCTAGAGAAACAGTGCGTATCGGGAGTGGAAAAATTCTCGTTCTCCTATCACTCTTGCTAATTTTCATTCAGCTAGAAATCGTTGCAGGGATACTCTTCGACGAGCAAAGCGGGCTTTCATCAAACGAAAGTGCGCTAACCTCCTTGGTTCTCCTACTGACAAATCTTTCTGGCCTCTTGCCAAAAACATTCTAACAACTGCAAATCTGTCTTTCCTCCTCTTGTTTCGATCTGATGGTTCTGTAGCTAATTTCAACTGAAAAGGCCAATCTCTTCGGCCTCCTGTTTTCCTCTTAACTCAACCCTGACGATTCTGGTATTCCTCATCCTCCTCCTTTCTCCACTCAGGTGTCCTATGCCTTGCCTGTGATTTACATTTGATCGGGTGCATGGGCTCCCTGAAATCTACGAACGTTAGGAGGGCGGGTGGCCCGGATGGCATCCTCCTGAGTTTTGAGAGCGCTTCCCGCGCTATCCCCGCCCTCGTTCAACTACATATATATTCTGTTGTCTCAATACTTAACACTTTCCCCTCAGTGCTTTGGAAGCACGCACATGTCCAACCTATTCCGAAAAAAAGGAAGCTGCTCTGATCCTTCCAACTATCGCCCTATAGCTCTTACTTGTATTCTATCTAAGATCTTTGAAACTCTTCTCAACTCTCATTTCTTAGATCATCTGGAATCTCATTCACTTCTTTCCGATCGCCAGTACGGCTTTCGCGCTCGAGGTCTACTGGCGATATACTCTCCTATTTTTACCGATTTATGGTTTTCCGCCCTTAGGGACTACGGGGAGACTTAGTGTGGTGGCGCTTGACATATCCAGCATTTGACCGGGGTATGGCACGCGTCACTGCTCTCAAGCTCCCCCTCCTTTGGGTTTCCTCCCTTCTCTTTGCTTACTTATGTCTAGTTTTCTTCAAATCGCTCAATATCGGCTGTTGTTGATGGGGCGACTCTTCTTCCTTTCTGTCAATAGTGGTGTTCCTCGGTCTTATCTTCTACTTTATTCCTACTTTTCACTAATGATCTTCTATCTGCACATCTAACTATATTCACTCGTATGCAAATGACTCGACCCTTCATTCTTCAAGTCATTTCAATTCTGCTCCTTTTACTTCTAGAATCGCTCGTCTTAATCTTCCGATTCTATTCTCGCTGATCTGGATAGAATTTCCGGGTGGGGTCGTCTCTGAACCTTTGAAATTCAATTCTTTAAAACTCAACTTCTACAAATCTCCTCTCTAAGACACCTCCAACTTTCCATTCCTTTCGACGGTTCTCTCGTCTCTTCTGTCGACAATATAAACATCCTTTGGCCTTAACATAAACAAAAAATGTCTTTGGAAACCTCTACATCACAACGGTTGCTAAGGCGGCCTCAAAGAGTTCGGGAGTTCTGTTTAGGCTGTGAGACTTTTTTTCCTCTTCTCAGTTACTTATATTTATAGAAGTGCCTGATCCGCCCTTGTATGGAGTACTGCTCATATCTGGGGGCCTCTGGTTTCACCCGGCTTTTGGACAGGGTCGAGTCAAAGGCCAAAAGGCTTATAAACTGTTCTGTACTCTCCAGTTCACTTGACCCTCATCTTTGCGGCGCGATGTTGGTGCTTTATCTCTTTTCTATAGGTACCGCAGCGGCAGGTGCTTGAGGTGGAGCTTATCACTCGCGGTACCTCTCCACCTTTGCGTCGCCGCCCTCGCAGAACTAGGGTGCTGTATCTGCACACATGAGTTTTGTGTTGATGTATCTAACTCCAGGCTAGTTCGCTGCAGTTCCCTCTTTCCTGCCACATCTGTTCTGTGGAATTCTCTCTTCCATCTTCCGTGTTTCCTGCTGAATTTAATCTCCCCACTTCAAAGCCTGCGTCTGTGCTCATCTGCATATGTAATTTGCTTTAGTTGTTGACTTCTGAGGCGTGAAACACCCTCTCCTTGAATAGGGCCCTGAATTTGCGGTGACAACTGTAAAAAAAAAAAAAAAATATATATATATATATATATATATATTATATATATAAGAGTTAGTATATATATATATATATATATATATATATATATATATATATATATATATATATATATATATATATATATATATATATATATATATATATATATATATATATATATATATATATATATAATTTACAAGTATAAGAGTTAAAATCAGTACTGTCTGTCTTCTCTAGGGTCTGTTCTATTGAAAATGTAAAATTCATTTATTTTCTTGAAGTTGGGAGGTGTTATCGTACACTTGCACCAAGGTTTTAAAATATGCTTTATTCATTTCAGATTAAGAGCTCAGGGCTTCAGGCTCTGTGGTGCGGTTAATTTTGTACAGCTTCAGTAGTTTGGTCTGCCAATAATTTCGCGGATTATATGCATTTAAACCATCACCTGTGTGTAGTCAAATCCAATTATTAAATTTCAACATGGATTTGAATTTACAATACTTTATTTGCTTTCGTTTTTTGAAAGAAGTTTATGTTGGATAGGCCTTGTCAGGCCTTTACGTTTGAAAATCTTGACTGTAAGACGGTTCCATAAGCTATACAGATATTAAGGCTAGATCATTCGGTGAATCTTTTAAATATTAATGGAGTATTTCTTAAGAATTTTGATAAAGGAAGTGAATATATATATATATATATATATATATATATATATATCAGCGTTTATATATATATATATATATATATATATATATATATATAGGCAAATTTGTAGAAACTGTACTGTTAGTAAAGAGTTAAAAGTTTGGTTGGTTTTTAATTTCGCGTCTCTCGCTCTCTCTCTCGCTATATATATTTATATGCAATCGACGATATTTTTATCATATAAATTAAGTAGATAGGGGCAATGCTCAGCCTACGACTATCCAGATCATAGTGACTGAACGAATAAATGTGAAGCAACACATCTTCATTACTAGAGCCTTTTTTATATATTTAGATTGTTATTTCATTATTATTGATTTTTTGATTTTGAAAGTATTGAATATATATATATATATATATATATATATATATATATATATATATATATATATATATATATATATATATATATATATATATATATATATATATATATATATATATATATATATATATATATATATATAGATGGTCAGATTTTTTTAATACTCACAGTATGTAGCTAGAGAACGGCAGATCCTACAGTAAAACAAATTATATATTTGGAATCAGCCGAAAATTCTAAGGATGGGATTTAACTTTTTTTTTTTTTTTTTTTTTTGAAGTAAAATTTTTTTTTAACTAAAGGAATACCCTAGGGTAAACCGCAAAGATGGCAGGAGTCGGGGTCTCTCGGCCTCCCGGTGGACGACGGGGACTAATCCCCCCCTCCGGGGATGGTCTCCGGAACCCCGCTCTTTGGTCTTTGGGTGTCGCGGGGGTTCCTCCGACCATCCCCTCCGGGGTACGAAACGTCCCCCCCTCTGTCCCCCGTCGGCTCGAGCCCCCTAAATTTGGTGAAATAATTGTTTTTTTGGAAAATTTTAAGTTTTTTCTAGGGGGCTCGAGCCGACGGGGGACAGAGGGGGGGACGTTTCATACCCCGGAGGGGATGGTCGGAGGAACCCCCGCGACACCCAAAGACCAAAGAGCGGGGGTTCCGGAGACCATCCCCGGAGGGGGGGATTAGTCCCCCCGTCGTCCACCGGGAGGCCGAGAGACCCCGACTCCTGCCATCTTTGCGGTTTACCCTAGGGTATTCCTTTAATTAAAAAAAAAATTTTTTTACTTCAAAAAAAAAAAAAAAAAAAAAAAGTTAAATCCCATCCTTAGAATTTTCGGCTGATTCCAAATATATAATTTGTTTTACTGTAGGACCTGCCGTTCTCTAGCTACATACAAAAATCTGACCATCTATACATGCACACACTGCAAAGACATTTTAATAACTGCAAAATAACACGTAAAAAGACCTAATTATAAACAAAAGCCTCACGCTATTCATAGCCTAGCTTAAGTAAAATAGGTGTCAAAAGTTTATAAAAAATTACGAAAAATATTATTGCCTGCGTATCTAGGATTTGGCCTATTATTATAATTATTATTATTATTATTATTATTATTATTATTATTATTATTATTATTATTATTATTATTATTATTATTATTATTATTGTACTAAATATTTAAAATTAGTAAGCAAAATAATGCCTAATACAAATGCCTTTTTTTCCAAAAAAATCGAACTCAAAATTGCAAATTATTTCGTACGATTTCACGGGAACTTCGCAAAATTAAAAACTCGTCAAACTTACGTCTTTAGCAACAGTACAGCTTGTACAAATTTGCCATATATATATATATATATATATAAAAAAAATATATATATATATATATATATATATATATATATATATATATATATATATATATATATATATATATATATATATATATATTGCCAACTTTGTTGTTGGGA
Source organism: Trachelipus rathkii (assembly GCA_015478945.1). Lineage (NCBI taxonomy): Eukaryota > Metazoa > Arthropoda > Malacostraca > Isopoda > Trachelipodidae > Trachelipus > Trachelipus rathkii. The sequence goes on from JABUQX010125214.1 coordinate 34,023, forward strand.
TCAAATTTTTGCGCATTAAAATTATTAGAGATCTATCTGCCTTTCAAATTCGCTAGTTAAATTAAAACATTCGTCCCCTTTAATCAGTAATAGGGACAAGGCAGAAATGAAATATAAAACATTAAATCGTATTAATGGCAAATATAAGTAAAAGCCAATGTTGAGATTTTGTCTCCTGAATTATTTATTAAGATTAAGTTTTCTTTTGAATCTGCAACTAAGACAGTTATCGTTTTTGTCATTTGTGTTTACGCTCGATAAGAAATGCTCGCCCAGTTTTGGACGAATTTCGTTCATAAACGAACGTTTGTTTACAAACATTTGAAATCAGTGTTGTGATGGACCAGGTGGTTTTGGAATAAACAAATAAAAAAATAAATAAATGGTTTATATTACAAATAAGTGGTCAAATATTGTGATAGTTTATCGATTTGGAAGGAATTAGATTTAAAGCTAATTTTATTGAATGAAACATTCATCAAACCAAATGGACCAACCACGCCGCCATCTTGTTTGTTTACATTTCTTGTTTGTTTACATAGGGATCCTCTGTTGGCAATAGGCTTTTATTATAACTCTTTGCACTTGCATTAAAGCGTTCTGTTCGTCACTGCCCACTGGCATTATAGCGTTTGTATGTGCTCTCTACTGAAATAACAAATTTTATACAGTATGTACAGTATTTTTTAAATATTTTTTATCATGGCTGAGAAACGAAACATACTAAAATCAAACTCTTAAAAAAGCAAAGATTGGCATTATCACTGGAAGAGAAAATAAAATTTTTTGATTTAATTATAGCTGGCTCTTCTATAACAACTGTTGCATGCAAATACGGGAGAAATGAAGACATTTCGAACAATTAAAAAAAAATGTAAATAAATTAGGAATGCAACATACTAGGCGGATCTTTAAGTGTATCTAAAACAGAGATGGCACGGAGAAAATCAATTGGTTAAAACCGAACAGGAACATTAAATATGTGGCTCCAAATGGTCAAATTGATTTTTTGCTTTTTTGCTTTTTTATATATATATTTTAATTTTTTTTTGTATATTTAAGTGATTTAACTTCAATAGAAATAAAAAATTATAATAATAATATCACAGCAAGGCTACTCTGTTACAAATTTCTACACTATAATGTTAACAAAAGATCATGTTTCAAATATGTTTCTTTTATTTCTGATGCAATATTCAACAATATTACAAATAACACTTTAATGTTGCTCTTTCATTTTGTCATAGTCTATAGGGCCTATTTTAAGATTCTGAACTCAGAGCTAGGGCCTAGGGTTAAAAATAATACTATATCAAACTTTAAAAAAAGTTTGTTTACAAATTATATTTCGCGTGACGTCACGAATCTCAAAAAATCCAAAAAATCAAAAATTGATTTTTTCTCAAAAAATCTAAAAATCCCCAACCCTGATCTAAAATGACAGAGTCTGCGAGATAATACCTTGGTTAAAACCGAACAGGCATTAAATATCTGGCTCGAAGATATGAATCGAAGAGAGTGTCTTGCGACGGAATAACGTTAAGAACAAAGGCCTCCGCTCTATATGATAAGTTTAAAAATCAAAAGGACAAGGAGTTTTAGCCAGGGTTGGCTTGATAATTTCAAAAGCGTTTTTGCTTAAAAAATATTCGTACGACAGGAGAATCGGCTGATAATAAAGTAGCAAGAACTTTTCCAGATGAATTTATGAATATAATTGAAGATAAAGGGTATCTGCCTGATCAAGTTTTCAATGATGATGAAACGGGGCTTTTCTGAAAAAAATTGCCAGATCGGACATACATTTCTAAAAATAAAAAGCGAGCCCCAGGCTTCAAAAGCAGCAAAGGGTCACGTGAATTTTGCGGCAATACAGCTGGCCACTTAATAAAACCTGGCTTCCTTCATAAATCAGCAAACCCATGTTGTATGGAAGGAAAAAATAAAAATATTGCCAGTCTTCTGGCAGTCCAATAAAAAGGCTTGGGTCACAGTCGATTTATTTAAAGACTGGTTTCATAAGTGTTTCGTTTCAGAAGTCAAGAGTTACCTTGAAAATAAAGGAATGCCATTTAAAGGGTTGTTAACACTTGACAATGCTGGCGGTCATCCAGAAGAGCTTAAAACTGCCAATGAGAATGGCGAAGTAATACTTCAACCTTTAGATCAAGGAGTGATTCAATGTTTCAAAGCTAATTACATAAAGATAACATTCACACAGATTCGTAATTTTCTTGATGAGGATCCGAATGCAAACGTCATGAACTGCTGGAAATCTTTAAATATTGCAGACTGTGTAAATTATGTTAAGGAGGCAATTGATCAAATTAAACAACATTATGGAGTGAATGCGTTACAGATTTTCAAGGATTTCCAACTGCAGAAAATGAAATTGCAAACATTGTTGCAATTGCTCATCACGTTGGTGGTGATGGATTTGACGACCTCCGCCAAAAAGAAATTGAAGGGAATAAGGAGACATTAATGAATGATGAGTTAGCTGAACTTGTTAATTCAGTTTCTGATACTGAAGATGACGATGAAGAAAATGCTGTAGTAAATGATTGGGATTTAAATACATTAGGTGAATTGTTTCGTATGGCAAAACAGTTAAATAATTTCATTGTCGACAAAGATCCTTCAATGGAATGCAGTCTCAAAATTAAAAGACAAATTGAAAATGATTTAAAACCATATGAAGAAATATTTGGTGAGCTAAAAAGGCAAAAGCGTCAATTAACGATAACGATGTATTTCTCAAAAAAGCAGCCAATGCAATCTACAGATTCGGAACCTCCTTCTCTTACTCCTTCAACTTCATTTACACTTTGAAAGAAACTATTTTTGTGCGCAATTGGATTAACTTTAAAATTTTATATTACAGTACTTAGGCTATTCAATTAAATATATATAAAAAAATTTTATCTCCAAATTTTTAGGTTTATACATTGTATATTTTATTATTTAAAAAAACTTTTTTTGCTCAATTTAAGAAATGAACAGTACTGTACTGTAATGTAATAAATATCCTACTAATTAACGTCAATAAAATAAGTTTATATACTGTACTGTAAATAACATTATATCTAAATTTATTCAATTATTATTAAGGATAAATAAAATACTGCTGCTATTTTAATCACCTTATACAAAGGTAAAAATTTTTAAATTAATGATTTTTCAGGGGTTAAAGTTATACGAGATGTCGCCTATAATGCGGGTGGTCAGGAACCTAACCCCCGCGTTCTACACTGTAAATTCCCTCTAAAATGCCCAAATTAGGCAAATGCCCAGGATATTTGAAATAAAGTGAAATAAATATATATATGATAGTTAAATATGTCAAAGTTTTGGTCATTGTGGAGAATTAGAGACTGAATCATGTCTATTGTATTAAAACAAACTAAATATTTAATATACAAATATGGTATAAAAAAATTATTTGCTGCAGATTTTCGTACATTTTGTGTATATTTTACAGAAAAATTTAAAAAATTACGCTCCGAAAATTTTAAAAAGCCAATTTTGGAGTTTTCATAGGGATAACGCTATCGAGGTACTTTTCCGATTATAGAGATATAGATTTCTTTAATATTTTTTCGATAATCGATAATTTTTTACAATTAATTAATTCAATGAATCGATTATATAGACAAACTACGTAAATAAATAAAAAGAAAATTAAATAATATTGGCAAACTAATTTTTTACGTACGATAGAATAAATAACGCTTCGAAATTATTATTATATATATATATATATATATATATATATATATATATATATATATATATATATATATATATATATATATATATATATATATATATATATATGACCTGTTAAGTTTTACGACTCCGTCAGTTTTGATTTTTGTTTTTGTTTTTTTATATATTTCTAGTAATATATGATCCTAACAGTCAATTTAAGGGGTAACGATTTGATGATTCAAAAATATATAGACCAGTTACGTTTTATGACTCCGTCAGTTTTTAAAATTTTTTTTTTTTTTTTTTTGAACTAAAGGAATACCTAAGGGTAAACCGCAAGATGGCATGAGTCGGGGTCTCTCGGCCTGGGGAACGACAGGGTAGACTATTTCCTCCGGGAGTGGCCCCAGAACCCTGCTCTTGGTATTTAAAAGTCGTGTTCTGCCTCTGTCTCTCGCCTGCAAAGTGGAAAAACGTCCCCATCTTCCCTGCCGGCTCGAGCCCCTATTTTTTTTTATTTTTGTAATACGCTTTACACGCTGATTCCAAATATGTAATTGTTTTTTTGTAAGTGTCGTACTTTTTTCGAGATATTCCATTTATGAAAAATATTTTTTTTTTTTTTTACATTTTTGTAATAAGCTTCATACGCTGATTTCAAATATGTAATTGGTTTTTCTGTAAGTTACGTAAAATGTCGAGATATTAATTTTAAAAAATTTTATTGATGTAAATGTGATTTTTAAATAATTATTTAAAATATTTCGAACTTTTGAATCATGTCCATCAACACTGAAATTCATTGTTAGTATCATATACTAGCAATATGTTAAAAAAAAAAAATCAAAACTGACGGAGTCTTAAAACATAAAAGGGCATATATATATATATATATATATATATATATATATATATATATATATATATATATATATATATATATATATATATATATATATATATATATATATATATATATATATATAGATCAGCATCCCGAAAAGGCCAGGTATGTAACTAAAAAACTATAACAGCTAAGCACGAAAATAAATATCATTTTATTAATCAGGAGACATTTTTACTCCGGAGAAATTTAAAAAAATTAAAAATAACGCTTTTTAAAAAATTAAATTTGTTAAAAATGTTGAAAAATTACAGTTTTTTAAGAAATCGAACATGCTCGTTAGTCGGAGGGAGCGCACAAAGTTGCCAAATGTTGATTTTTTCATAACTAGCGAATACCTCCGTAACAAGAACGATAGAGTCGGGGTTTCTGGCTCATCAAAGACGGAGGGACTTCGTCACCCCCTCTGTCCCTCGGTCGGCTCGAACCCCCTAAAAAGGATATAAAAAGAAAAATAATATTTTCTCCAAATCGTAAAAAAATTGCTATTTGGCACCTCGAGAACTTGAGAACGATGGATAGAGGTTTCAAGGTCAAATCGGTCAATCAAAGCATACAATGCGAGGTGTAATATTTTACTAATATTTAAGATGTTATTAATAAATATTAGACTAAAATAAATTTTTTTTAAGTTTCTTCGATGAAATTACCAATGACAATGCTGCCATTGCTTTACAATACATAAATGAGGCAAAGTTATGTATTACGTGTATTACTGCATTACATATATATATATATATATATATATATATATATATATATATATATATATATATATATATATATATATATATATATATATATATATATATATATATATATATATATATATATATATGGAGAAAGTTACTTAACGGGCACACGGAACGGGAGGTCGGTTGAAATTTTTTTTTTTCGCAGGTGATAGTTAGGTTACGTTTCGAACGTTAGGCACATTCCTTGTTGATTAACTATTGCTTTTATTAATTTTAATTAATTTTAATTTTAATAATTAAAATAATTTTAATTAATTTTTTTCAAATACGCTAGTAACTCTACATCACTTTAATACATTAAAAATCTCTTCAACAGCTACGGATAGCATGACCCTACACTATCTCTTCAAAAGAAACGCTGAACGCATAGCACACGTTCTTTCTAATATTTTATTTAATTTCAATAAACGCGCAAAAAAATAGTTCGCAACAGAATCCACAAAAAAAAATTCCTTGAAAACTTCTTCACCCATAAAAATGTTTATTTTTATTTATACTTTCGTTTGATATGCAGACAGTCAAACAATCTATGTTAGGCTTACTTTCAGGGCAACGTTTATCCATCTAGGTTTACTTATACGGCAGTTAATCCATCTAGGTTAGGTCTAGGCCTACGGCATCGACGATCCATATAGGTTAGGCCTTGGATTAGGACCCAGCCAGTTCAGGTTATAATAAGTTTGGTTAAGTATACACATAGTAAATCTGTGTATAAAATTTTGACCCAACATATTAATAAATGCCTTTTTCTTTTGAATTTAAGTTTGCCTTTCACTCGGCTTTAAAAATTCAAGTTTGCCTTTCACTAGTCTTTAAAATAATTGAAAACATTTGTCTACGGACGTAATTATAAATTTTAGAGATACCAGCCGATTTTCATGAAATATGGTGTTTGAAATAACCTGTCAAGAAAGAAAAGTGTGAAAGAACGTTCGAAAAATGCTCCCGAAAATGTTATTTCCAAATTTCATAATTTGGGCAAATTTCCTGCTAGATTTTAAAAGAATATTCTTCTTTTCAAAACGTTTAAACTTTGTTGAAGAAATATTTTATTTTTATAGCTCAACGTGCTGGGATACGGGGCTGAGTCAGTGAATTTAAATGTTCGTGTGCCATGCATTCATTTATAACTAAAAATTAATACAAATATTATTTCCTAGCTTATAAAACGAAATACAAATGTGACCCATTTCGTTGACCAATTTCATGACGGAGTCTTTACTGAACACTAAGACTCAGGTTGGACATCTCTCCGTTAACCTCCGAAATTCTGGATGGTTATTTCACAACGTTTAACACATCCAGAAAAAAAACTTTATCATCAGAGGTTGGACTGCCACCAGCTTAGCTACTCTTTTGAGGACTACAAAGAGCTTAAAATTGAATTGGTTTTATCCATGAGCTAAAAGAACTATTAAATAAAAAACGGTTTCGTTTTGTTAATGCGAATGGAATAGAGTTGTGGATCGGGTATATTTCAGTTTAGAAGCTTGGTTATATATATATATATATATATATATATATATATATTAGTTATATATATATATATATATATATATATATATATATATATATATATATATATATATATATATATATATATATATATATATATATATATATATATATATATATATATTATATATATATACACGAGGGTTGTTCAAAAAGTATCCGGATTACATTTATTACATCGAAAATATAGGCGATACAGGTTAAGAGGCTTAGTCCCCTTCAAAATAAGAACCTCCTGCAGCTACACACTTTGCCCAACGTTCCTGCCATTGATGGAAACATTTCTGGAAGTCATTCTTCGGAATGGCCTGAAGTTGCTTCGTCGAATTCCGCTGAATGGTCATGACATCATCAAATCGTTTTCCTTTTAGAGTCCGCTTGAGTTGAGGAAATAGGAAAAAGTCACATGGTGCCATATCGGGCGAGTATGGAGGATGTGGCACCTGCGTTGTACCATGTTTCGCTAAATACTGTTGCACAACATTGGCAGTGTGTGCGGGTGCGCCATCATGATGAAGCATCCAGGCACCTGAGGCCATAACCTCGGACGTTTTTTTCTAATAGCTTCTCGCAATTTCCTCAAAACATCCAAATAGAACTCCTTAGTAACGGTTTGCCCTGGTGGTGCATACTCATGATGCACAATACCTTCGATATCAAAAAATACCAACAGCAACACTTTGATGCTGCTACGAACCTGTCGTGCCTTCTTTGGTGTGGGGGATGTTGGTGTTTTCCACTGGGACGATTGTTGTTTTGTTTCGGGGTCGTACCCGTACACCCACGACTCATCACCTGTTATAATGTTCCTCATAAAGTCAGTATCATCGGTGGATCGCTGGAACAAAATTTAATGCAGACACGTTGCTCGGTATTTTCACACATTTTCAAAATCGCCAAGGCTTCAACACACACGTCTTATCACAGTGATCTCCCAATGAGGACTGACTCACATCAGTGACTTGTACCCGCTCGATAGCTTGCATGGACATGTACGCACATGATGCACTTACCTATATTTTCATACATGCATTTTACACAAACGTATACATGTAATCCGGATACTATTTGAACAACCCTTCGTATATATATATATATATATATATATATATATATATATATATATATATATATATATATATATATATATATATATATATATATATATATATATATATATATATATATATATATATTATTTTTTTATATAGGTGATAATTGGTTTAAAACTACAACTTTCTCTTTATCTCAAAACTACAATAGATACAGGGAAAAGGAATACATTGTTGGAATCCTGGTAACATTTTAGTGCGGAAAATGTAAAAAAAAAAAAAAAATTAAATTTTTTTTTTTTAAAAATTATATCTCAAAAACTACAATAGCTACAGCGAAAAGGAATACATTTTTGGAATCCTGGTAAAATTTTACATAGGAAAATGTAAAAAATAAAAAAAATTATTGTTAATAATTATAGTAAATATGATTAGAGAGCCTATTTAGAGACCTTTTATTGGTTACTCGTTAAAATAAATAGACTTTCTATTAAATTTTGCTTTTTTTTTTTAACTAAAGAATACCCCAAGGGTATACCGCACCGATGGCAGGAGTCGGGGTCTCTCGGCCTTCCGGGGAACGACGGGGTAGGACTAATTCCCCCCGAGGGTCTCCGGAACCCCGCTCTGGTATTTGGGTGTCGCGGGGGTTCCTCCGCCCTCTACGGGGTATGGAAAACGTCCCCTCTGTCTCCCGTCGGCTCGAACCCCCTACATTTCCGTAATACCTTAAAAATAATATATATACTATGTCCCCTTTTTAAAAAAAAAAAAAAAAGCCAATATTTATTTTATTTATTTATTTTTATTTTTTTTTTTTACATTTTCCTAACTAAAATTTTACAAGGATTCCAAAAATGTATTCCTTTTCGCTGTAGCTATTGTAGTTTTTGAGATATGATTTTTTTATTTTTTTTTTTATTTATTTTTTTTTATTTTTTTAACATTTCCAATGCAAACTTTGGACCAGCATTCCAGCAATGTATTCCGTTTTACTGTAGCATTGATAGTTTTTAAGATACCACTGTAGTCTCGTTGACTATATATATATATTTATATATATATATATATATATATATATATATATATATATATATATATATATATATATATATATATATATATATATATATATATATATATATATATTGAACAGTAATAGGTAAATTAATTTTGCCTCACCAGCGAAAAATAATTTTTATCTATTTATGGTTTATTTAAATTTATCCCTGCTGAACTTCTTACGCCTGGCATACAAAGAGTATCGGATGACAATGCTGCCATGATCATCATCGAAAAGCGAAAATAAATTGTCATACTTCTTTCTACCTTGTAAAATGTGATTAGTAGGCTCGCTTTCTTTGAAGAATCGAACTATAGTAAAATTGGAGGCGAGACATCGAAATTTTATCTCTGCTTAGTTACTTAGTACATATGATAACTGCAGAAACTCTTAATAGTAGCCGGTTATATTGTGAATTTCATGTGTTAAGGTTTATTCATGAGAGTAGAAGGTTGTTGTGAATTGAATACTTTTTTTAAAATTGTGATTGGAAAACTTAATTTGAAGGAACCGTATATTCATAGCATAGCATGTTACAATTATAATTATTTGCTTGAATTAACTTTTATAGCTCTGATGGGACGAAACCCTAATATTTACCAATGTTTGTAAGGCATCCAAAATACTCCGATTACTGAAAAATATGTTGCTTCACATTTATTCGTTCCAGTTGCTGTGATCGGAGTAGTCGTAGACTAAGCATAGCCTAACTGCTTAATTTAAATGATAAAAATATCGTCTGTCTATTTCTCCATTGTGAGAGCTCATTTAGGTGGTTTCTGAATATTTCTTCCACGATAAGTAGCTACATTTTTAACAAAATCATTTACGTAAGTACCAAAAAATGAAAGAAATAAAATAAGAATAGCGACAAATAGTACAATAAAAAAACAAGACTTCCGGTCGTGAAATAAAATCTTAACAGGGTTCAAGGTTGGTTCGCCGCTACCTTGAATAAGTGCAATATTTCCCCCAAGATTTTTGTGACTACAAGATTTTCTTAAACCAAAAAAAATCTCCATTACCGTTCATTGATTCGAATTTCCGTTGATGGAGGAATCGGAAGTGATACATGCGCAAAGGAAAGGATTATATGGGCCTCCATGTCTGTCAAACAGCCTTCAAGCTTACTTTATTACACAATTTAGAACTTTCTAGCCAAGACCAAAGCCGTATATAATAAAAGTAGGAGCTGTTTTCAAGCGTAAGACGAGGAGACTGCTCTATAGGAAAGTCCCATGAGACGCCACAAAAAAAACAAAACAAAAAACAAAATAGAAGCCTATTTGTCCATTTATAATTTGAATATTTGCCACGTACTCATGTTAAGGGTGCGAGGGTAGACATTGGGTATTCTGACATGCATTAGTATACACAAGAATAATATTCCGATTTAGTATATTTAATTGAAATTATATATCTCATTCTGCTCGCCAGCGATCACCTTGATTTTATTGATTATTTCATAATTTAGTCTCGGATTGACGATTAACCGGAAGGGTATATATATATATATATATATATATATATATATATATATATATATATATATATATATATATATATATATATATATATATATATATATATATATATATTTTCGTTTATCACACATATTTTTTTTTCTTTATCTTGTTAAATGTGTATCAATATTTCATAAAAATATTTATGGCAATAGTGATGTACACTGGGCAAATGCCCAGTGGGCAGGCATTTATAAAATTATCAGTAAAGGATGGATTATTTAGAGCATTTGAAAAGAGCATTCAAAGAATAGTTATTTCATTTTTCTCATTTGTATTTGTATGACGAATACAAATGTGAAAAATTATAAATATATATATATATATATATATATATATATATATATATATATATATATATATATATATATATATATATATATATATATATATATATATATATATATATATATATATATATGATCAGCCTCTAGAAGAGCCACAATCCATATCTCAAAAACTACAACAGCTACCGGGAATGCTGGTCCAATTTAGTGAAAAAAAAATTATATCTCAAAAACTACAATAGCTACAGCGAAAAGGAATACATTTTTGGAATCCTGGTAAAATTTTAGATAGGAAAATGTAAAAATAAAAAAAAATAAAAAAAATTATTAATAATTATAGTAATGTGAGTAGAGAGCCTATTTAGAGACCTTTATTGGTTACTCGTTAAAATATAGACTTTCTATTAAATTTTTGCTTTTTTTTAACTAAATACCTTAAGGGTATACCGCACCGATGGTAGGAGTTGGTCTCTCGGCCTTCCGGGAACTACGGGTAGGACTACCTCCCTCCGGAGGGTCTCCGGAACCCCCGCTCTCTGGTATTTGGGTGTCGCGGGGGTTCTCCGCCCCTCCCCTATGGAAAACGTCCCCCTGTGTTCCCCGTCGGCTCGAGCCCCCTAAATTTACAAATAATATATATATATACTATGTCTCAGCACCCCACACAAAAAAATAGCCAATTTTTGTTTAATTTTTTTTTTTTTACATTTTCCTAACAAATTTTACAAGGATTCCAAAATGTATTTTTTCTGTAGCTTTTGTAGTTTTCGAGATGATTTTTTTTTTTTAGTTTCCTCTGTGTAAAAATTTCTGCCAGGATTCCAGCAATTCCTGGTAGCTGTGTTTAGTTTTTGAGATATGGATTGTGGCTCTTCTAGAGCAGAGGTTCTCAAACCAATTTCGTCCACCGCCCACTTTGAAAATCAATTATTTTTCAGCGCTCCCCAATTTTTTTTTATTTTACCAAAACTTAAAAACCACAATGGCATTCATTACTTTAATTAATTTAATTATAGTGTGCTATATTAGTCTGGTCTGGAGTTTAAACTTACATTCTAAACGAGACTTTTTACCAGTGAGAGAAATTAAAATTCAACTTTATAAAATATATATATATATATATATAGTGATAGTATATATATATATATATATATATATATATATATATATATATATATATATATATATATATATATATATAAAACCAAAATGTGGAAATGAAATAGGGCTGAAATATGGGGGGAAATTACTAAATAATCGATGTTGTGTAGTAGGTAGGTTTTAATTTCAGTGAATTTTAAAATATTAAGTAGATGAAATTACAAATCAGCCATCGCCCCCTAAACCACTTCAACACCCCCATTTTTTTCTAGGCCCCTTACCTAGGCCTCCAGCGCCCACAAAGGGGCGTTATCGCCCACTTTGAGAAAGACTGTTCTAGAGGCTGGCATCTATATATAGCAGAGTCTATATATATATATGGGTATATATATATATATATATATATATATATATATATATATATATATATATATATATATATATATATATATTGTATTAAATAGCTAGTTATAGGCCAAAAGGTCAGCTTACCAGCTTTTTCTGTTTTGAACCGATTTCTTCTCTTGTGAATCCAACTAAGAGTACTGAAAGTCCTTCCTGTTGCTGCTGATGTCACAGGAGCTGTGAGGATTCGTACGGCCACTTCTGCCATATCAACAATTCCTAAAGCTTCAACCATAAAATGTCAAAATACAATTTGTTCCCACCCACATAGACTCTTTATCAAACAAATCTTCCTTTGTTCGGTAATATGTTGGCTCTTTTCTAGTTTTTATGGTTTCCAAACCCATGGACTAGGCGACTTCATAAATAAAAGAAATAACATCCAAAAGCATTCGTTGTTGAAGATCACTTCCTTGGGAGCTTGGATTTAGTAAACCAGCAGCTTGGTGTATTGCACCTATTCCAAAATTCCTACCCTTTTTAAACTTCTCCTTACAAGCTCTTCCTCTTGCTTTGATAAGGGTGACTGACGGATTACCTCCAATAGTTTTTTCTAATGAGCTAAACATTGGCATTACTTTGTGGATTATATTTACATTTGTCTCTGAGTTATCATAACCAGTAGGTTTCAGAATTCCAACCATTTTTTCAACTCTCACCCTGAAAATGCCATCATCCAAAAGATATTTATGTTCCCAGGTAATTCTTCACTGACAGAAGAGTCTGTAAAACCAGTTTGTTTAATAAGAGGGTGTCAAAACACTGCAGATGACTTCCCCACCTTGTCTTAACTAGTAGTTTCAGTGACAATTTTACTTTCTTCTCCTCTCCAATGCGTGTGAAAGCAGCTTGAAAAATATGACTTTTCTCAAAGGTTTTGACAATATCAATCACACTGGCTAAGAAATGTTGAATTGATGCCTTCCCCAGAATGGCATGACACAAGAGATTTAGTAAGTGTGCTAAGCAGCCTTAAGTTAAAACCCAAGGAAAATTTTCTTTAATTAATTAAAGCTGCTCTCATGCCAGCAGCAGTATCTCCGAAAACCACCAGGAACTTGTGTTCCAGGTTTTTTCGATAATATCTGCGATATATTTTGCAAAAATTTTTTCCCTGTCTCTCTCTCTCTTCTTTCATCATCACAAAATCAAGAAAAACTGGTTTTGGCAAAGAAATAACAAAATTCAGAATAGATTTATTTCGAAAGTTACTCCACCCATCACATTAGCTACTTCAACTTTTCCTTAACCTGGTTTTTCATTGGAGCATACTAGGGATGTACCGGAACCTCGATTTTTTAAAAGTTCTGGTTCCGGCCGGTATTTACCGGAACTTTCCACTTTTTCAAATGTTTTTCTTAAAAAAATCAGTAATTGATTTTTCAATTTCATCAAACTGAACTAAATAAGTTTGCTTTCACTAATTATAGTAATTAATAGACTAATAGTACACCGTTTCTTAAAGTTAACACAAGAAACGTTTATCACAATTCCGAAATATGTATTTATTTTCCGTAAGTTAAAATATAAGTTTTTAATCAGAGTTATTTTTTTAAGCATGATGCGTGTAATGCCGTTTTCGTTTTTGCATTTGTGCTTACAAAACGTAAGAAATGCTTGAGTTTGCGTTCGTTTTTGTCAAACTTAGCCCAAAATTGTGCAAAATGCTCACCAAACGTAAGTAATTTCCTTAATTCTGTAAAATTGCTATTTCCCGTTTAGCAAGCTCTTATGAAAAAATGTAAACAAACAAGATGGCGGCGTTGTAGGCCCGTTTGAATTGATGAATGTTTCATTCAATAAAATTAGCTTTAAATCTAATTTCTTCCAAATGGATAAACTCCATCACAATAATTGATCAGTTATTTGTAATATGAATCATTTATTTTTTTTTATTTCTGTTTATTCTAAAGCCACGTGCTCCATCAAACAGCTGATTCCAATTGTTTGTAAACAAAAATAACATGAGAAATCGCGTTCTTTTATGCACGAAATTCGTGCTAAAACTGGGTAAGCATTTCTTATCGAGCGTAAGCACAAATGACAAAAACGATAACGGTCTAACTCGATCGACAATATCGCGTTACAAACTCGAGCAAAAATCTACCTTTTTTTGCTCAAGCGATATCATTTTCTGATTTTTAAACTTTGAAGACACGTAGAACTTTATATAGTATATTTTACTTAAATTTACCGATCCGCTTATCCAAATTTTGGCTTACAGAACTATGAGCTCACAATATGGATATGACAAGATGCCAGATACTTCTAGAGAGACTCCACTTGTTAATCAGACAAGTTTTCAGTAGAATATGTAAGGTGTAGCGGAAGTCGATAAGTTCCGGTTCCGACCGGAACTTTTCCAAGGTTCCGGAAAGTTCCGGTTCCGGTACATCCCTAGTGCTTACTCATGGTCAAATAATGATGAGAATATACGCATTCTTGTTGTTAGTTGGAATAATGGTCTTAATTTTTTAAAGAATTCGATCCAAAGTCTATGTTCCACAAGCGAGAAAGGGTACCCACTTATGAAAATAGCCTTATCGAGTGTCTGATTCAATATAGAGAGAAGAAAGATATATATATATATATATATATATATAAATATATATATTGTTATTATCGCTTAATATATTTTGAATTTTTGATATATATATATATATATATATATATATATATATATATATATATATGGGATGGGCCGGATATCCAGCAACTATCCGGTATCCGGCCAAGTTTTTGACTATCCGGTATCCAGCCGGATAACCGGATAATTACTTCCCTAGTAGGTTCTTCCTCGTTGGGGGAAATTTTCAAATAATTTGAAAAAAGATATATATATATATATATATATATATATATATATATATATATATATATATATATATATATATATATATATATATATATATATATATATATATATATATATATATGGTCAGCATCCCGAAAAGTTCAGGCATGTGACTAGAAAACTATAAACAGCTACACGAAAATAAATATTTTATTAATCAGGAGACATTTTTATTGGGGGTATTAGAAATTAAAAATAACGCTTTTAAAAATTAAAATTGCTAAAATGTTGAAAATATTAGTTTTTTGACAATTCAAATGCCGTTTATTTGACTGAGGACGGAAAGGTGCCAAATGTTGAATTTTTTTTTAACGGACGAATACCCACGGGTAAACAAGAACGAGGGATAGAGTCGGGGTTCTGGCTCATCAGACGACGGGGGGATTCGTCCCCCTCTGTCCCTCCGTCAGCTCGGAACCATTTTAAAATGATATGCCAAGAAAAAAACTAGAGCCTGCAAAAAAAACGGTATTTGGCAACTTTTGCTCTCGAGACTACTGCAGCGTTTCAAGGTCAATCAGAGCGTGCACTATTTCAAGTCTAAGATATTAGTAAATTTTAAGAAGTTATTAATAAATATTAGAATAAAATATTTTTTTTTTTTTTTTTTTAAAGTTTCCTGATGAAATTACTTCCTGAAATCAAAATGTTATTTATTTTCCTGTAGATGTTATAGTTTCTAGTTACATGCCTGAAAGTTATTTTCCTGTAGATGTTATAGTTTTCTAGTTACATGCCATATATATAGTATATATATATATATATATATATATATATATATATATATATATATATATATATATATATATATATATATATATATATATATATATATAGGTAAAAGTTACTTAACGCCCACACGGAACGGGGGCTCGGATCAAAAAAATTTTTCACAGGTAGCCTCTATGATACATAAATAGACATTTTAGGGTCGAAATGGAAAAAAATCATATCTAAAAACTACAAATAGCTACAGTGAAAAGGCAAATACATTTTTGGAATCCCGGTAAAATTGCAGGTAGAAAAATGGAAAAAAAAAAAATATTGTTAATAATTATAGTAATAGAGGAGAAAGCCTATTTAAGACCTTTTTTATACGTTACTCGTTAAAATAAATGGACTTTCTAGTATAGTTTTGTTTTGTTAATTAAAGAATACCCCAAGGGTATACCGCACCGATGGCAGGTCGGGGTCTCGGCCTTCCGGAACTACGGGGTAGGACCCTCTGGGAGTGGCCCCTGAACCCTGCTCTTGGTATTTAAAACGTGGGGTTCCTCCGTCCCTCTACGGTATGGAAAACGTCCCCCTGTGTTCCCTGTCGGCTCGAGCCCCTACATTGCCGTGTAATACTTTTACAAATAATATATATAATTTCGCCCCCTAGAACAGGTAAAAAAAAAAAAATATCATTTCGACCTTAGAACATCTATTTATGTATCATGATGCTAAGAAATTTTTTTGATCCGAGCTCCCCTGTTCCGTGTGGGCGTTAAGTAACTTTGTCCATATATATATATATATATATATATATATATATATATATATATACGGTATATCTATATATATATATATATATATATATATATATATATATATATATATATATATATATATATATATATATTTTTTTAGACTTTCTATGTTGTGTACCAATGTTATATTATTTTATTCATCATTTATGTTTACTGTACAATACAGTTTATCTGAAATTTGGTGGCGACACGTTTCATAAATTATATTCATTATAACTTAAGCTTAAGAAAATTTGTATAAAAGAAAAAGAATAAATTGTTGATTTTAAACTTTTATTCATGCGTTTAACGTTAAGTTTTTGTTAATTATTACTTATTTACAAAAATTTTAATAAAATACCGAATGCAAAAAATACCGATTTTTCGGTGTTGCTGCCAGAGGTACAAAGATGGGCAAAATTTGTGGACTATAAATTTTTGCATTCCACTGAAATTCCACAATTTTTTTTGGTAGTCCTCTAATTGCGGAATTGCTGAATTAAATTGCGGAATGATATAGGCATTCCGCTAACTGCAATTACGCCCCCTTGTGGGCGCTGGAGGCCTAGAGTAAGGTAAGGGACGTAGAAAAAAATGGGGGTGTTGAAGTGGTTTAAGGGAGCGATGGCTGATTTGTAATTTCATCTACTTAATATTTTAAAATTCACTGAAATTAAAACCTACCTACTACACAACATCGATTATTTAGTAATTTTAGTTCATATTTCTGCCCTATTTGATTGTATAAATTTTAGTTTTTATACTTATATATATAGTAGTATATATATATATATATATATATATATATATATATATATATATATATATATTATATATATATATATATATATATATATATATATATATATATATATATATATATATATATAAAATTGTCTCTCACTGGTAAAAAGTCTCGTTTAGAATGTAAGTTTAAACTCCAGACCAGACTAATATAATAATTAATTATAATTAAATTAATTAAAGTAATGAATGCCATTGTGGTTTTTGGTGTTTCAAAAATAAAAAATTGTGAAAGGAAAAATAATTGATTTTCAAAGTGGGCGGTAGACGAAATTGGTTTGAGAACCTCTGATATAGACATTCCACTAACTGCAATTCTGCAACATTTTTCAAATATCGTAATCGCAATTACGCAATTTATTTTTATATTCCTGCACCAGGAATTGCGACTTAAATTGCGGAATTCACACTCTTCATATATATATATATATATATATATATATATATATATAAAGAAATATATATATATATATATATATATATATATATATATATATATATATATATATATATATATATATATATATATATATATATATATATATATATATATGGTGTCTCACGAGTTATGTTACAGCGGTGTATCACCGTACGGGATGTTTAAGTATGAAAATGTGTAAGAATATATAAGTTCGAATATTTAATTCATTAATTAAGGAGGATGGGACGGAGGATGTTACGTTGTTGTCTGCTCACACGCGATACGAAAACCACGCACAAACATGCGAATGTCGAATGGGATGATATATTTTTTACGGCTTCTGTGAAATGCACATAAAAAATCAGGTGGGATCTTCCTCTCGACATTATTTGATACGGTTGTTCGTTTCCACGCAATGCACCCATAAACAACTAGACGTCATCCGTAGACATCATGTGCCTACAAAAGCCGAAACGTGTCAATATGAAATAATTAGGTTAAAAACAATAGGTATATCCAATAGTATTTAAAAATATCGATACAGCTAACAAAGGAATTAAATTAAAATACCTAATGCATACCCTTTTAGATTACATTGATATGTACTACGTAGCCTAATAAATACGGCCATGTGAATGTGTACAACCAACTAACAGCTATCATATGGAAATTATGTCATAACCTATGAATTATGCGTAATAAAGTGTAGTGAAACGTACAACTTCAGAGTGGTTTGTTTAGTCAGAGCCATACATTTGGAACATGCCACGTGACCAGTATAGGCAGGACGAAAAGCGTGACATGTTGGAGGTGTACATTACGCAAAACAGGAATGCTGCAGAATATGGACAACGTTATCCACATCGACGACCGCCGAGCCACATGACATTCCATAGAGTTTACAGACGGTTTCAAGGTACAGGGTCGATAGTTCAACCCTCATCACATACGGAGGGGGCTCAGTCCGTACATCTGACGTCGAACTGACGTTCTGCTATACACCCATAAAAATCCAACGTCCTCATTACGGCAGGCTATTTCGGCCTTGGGAATATCGAAGAAAACCATACGACGGATTCGTGTTGCATACAACATGTATCCATATAGGCCATGCATTGTGCATGGTTTGCATCGTGGAGATCAAAAAGGGCGGCTGGGATTCCTGGCTGTAATCTGCTCTGAACTTGGCAAATTTATTTCGTGAAACTCAAATTAGTAAATAATTTCATATCTGTAAATTGATTCGGATTAAGCCACTTCCAATTATATATAAAACGGTTCAATAATTTCAATTTTTGATAAGCGCATCCCAAATTTTAATAAGAGCTTAATACGCTTGCAGATAAGCTGCTCATTTATTATTACCCTCGATCTTGTAAATGAATAAGTTTAATTTGCTTGCAGATAAGCTACTCATTTATAATTAGATTTTTACTTCGAATAATTTCCAGAGACTTAAATTTCCAGTAAATTTAAAGGCAAATATGCGAGGTATGGTTAGCAATTTGAATTTTCCCCATGGTGGAAAAAGTTTTTGAAGTCTCTAAATACACTTTTAACTAGATCAATTTTGACATGTTTTACTACGTAAATTGATAATGAAGTAGTTTGGATATCCATGAGGCTGTCTTATAATTAATAATAATAATAATAATAATAATAATAAATAATTAATAATAATAATAAATATTCAACAATTCAGATTTCGGTTTAAGAAAGCAAATAGAATCATTCTGCATTACAAATTGGAATAATTATAACAAACAACAGGGCGAAGCGAAGATGGATTCAATACAAATCAGTATAATGAAGGACACGTACTTTTACAAAAAATGACAAACTAACCAACTCCAAAATTCATAATCGGTCTAATTTTCTGATTCTTCTGTTCTTGCTCTCGATAGATCCACTATCTGAAGAAGCCTCCCGACATAGAGGCAAAAGCTCGTATTAGTACATTTATAAATAAAATGTTAAATTTATCTCTTATAAAAGTGTAAATAAACAAGGTTTAATTGAAAGAAAATGTTTACTGAAGTTACATTTTAATTTAATTTAGTAAATATTAGGTATTTATAAGCGAAACCACCTCTCTTGCACACTTTTGAGACTATATTCTGGCTAAGAACATTCAGCTCCATCATTATTTCCAGGTGTTGTTTGCCCTTTTTATTTTTGTAGTTACATCCGTCTATGATTTTGAAGAGCAAGTAGTAACCAGTACACATTAGATTGTGCTTTTAAAATTCAGCCAGTTATTTCTGAAATATATATATATATATATGAATAGTATATATATATATATATATATATATATATATATATATATATATAGTAGTATATATATATATATATATATATATATATGGAGTATATATATATATATATATATATATATAGTAATATAAGAGTGAGTATATATATATATATATATATATATATAAGTATATATAAAAAAATCTAATTTTGGAAAGTGTTTTTTTTTTTATTGCTGTAATTTTCTAATTTATGGGATTATTTTTTATTTTAAAAATCCACCACGGGACCCTCCCTCGAGCTGAAGAGAGGGGCATCCTGCTTTAGCAGGGGACGTGGGGATGATATAGAGGGGGCCGAAGGTCCCACTCCAGATCAAAAAAATTAAATATATGTAAAATTATCAAATATCAATTTATTATCATCATGGCGTTCTACAAACTTGCGTACATACATTTAAAAATACGATTTTAAATGTTTAACTTTAAAAAAGTATTAGAAAACATTGTTTCTAATTGCTAATCTCCTCGATAATTGAATTCTTGTGGAGCGGGTAATTTTTTCTGTTATTTAATTGTTCCTCTGCCTAGTATTGAAACCTTTACTGCAAGCGCCCACCATTTTCAGTCTTCTTCCTTTAATATATATATAGTATATATATATATATTAAAGAGTAATGTATATATAGATATATATATATATATATATATATATATATATATATATATATATATATATATATATATATATATATATATATATTAGATGTGTACCGATAGTATCGGTATCGGTATCGGTATCGGTAGTATCGGCCATTTTTGATGGTATCGGTATCGGTTAAAATGGCCGATACTTAGCCGATACTTCTTACTTTTTGGGTGAAAATTATGAGAAACTTTTAGATTCAATAATAAATCTAGTTCGATATAGATAGCTAGTACCAAGTTATGTTTTTTTTTTCCTCTTTCCTTTTTAACTTAGATTTTTAGCGTTTCTCCAACTTGGTCTTTAGCGTAAAATTTACCTATTTGGACAGCCATTATTATAATTTATACAGACTTATCTACTTTTTTAGTTGATCAATAGTATTTTTTTTTTACGCAATTTCGTGAGAGCGTGTGAGTGCGTGAGTGTTTTTAAACTTTCTGGATTATTCATATTTTAGATATTTGCTGTAAATAGGGTTTTATCGTTTTAAAATTTAGGTTTTAGCGTACGAATAAATTTTCCTCATTTCTCCTTTGTTTTTTTTTTTTTTTTGTGATTGCGTGTGCGTGTATGATAGCAGATTTGCACAGGCGTGGCTTTCTTTTGACTTTACCAACATCAATGGCTTGCACTCTAACTCTGCATCCATGGAATACTACCTCTCTAACTCTAAACCTAATTTTATGCTCTTGTCATGGCTAAGAATTAATCCTTCAACTCGTTTAATATTTCCAACTATAACTTATTTCATAATTTCCGTCTGAAGGGTGAAGTATGTGCCTATGTAAATATAAATATTCCTATAACACGTCTCGAGAATCTCGAATCTCCTAACTTCGATGTTCTGTGGCTTAAAATCTTTCTTCCTTCTACTACAATATTCTTATGCTTCTGCTACTGTTCTCCTAACAGAACAGATTTTCATGCCTTTTTTGATTACCTTACTACTTCTCACGAGACTGTTATATCTTCTCATCCAAATACTGAGGTCCTCTATTTAGGGGATTTCAATGTACACAAAACTGAATTGTTGGGTTCCTCTCGTACTGTTTAGGTGGGGAGGAAGCCGAATCATTCAGTATTATCAACGATCTGGAGCAACTGATTAAATAACCTACACACATTCCGGATCGTCCCAACCGATTCTTTGAACACACTTGACCTATGTTTCACCAACTAGTCCTTCTCTCTATAAATACACCACCTTCGCTCCCATCGGTAAATCTGACCAATAACCTTATATCACTTAATTTTATTACTTTCAACATCTCCATCCTTCCCTATGTTTTTTTCTGGTAATATGTTTCATCCTTCCTTTCCATTAAAAAGCATTGCGTTGCTTCTACGTTAACTATAATTGAAGTGAATGCTTTGACCTAAGACGCTTCAGATTCTGCCGATAAAGTGGGAACTGTAATTGTTAATGGGATGAGCAGGTTCATTCCTTCTTGACTAAATCTTTCTCCTCAAAATCCATGGTTCGATTGTGGTTTAATTCCCAGCCATTCAGGCTAGGAGACAATTGCTATCGGGTGTGGTACCCCGTTCTCATCACTCTTGCCACTTCATTCAGCTAGAAATCGTTGCAGTGGTACTCGACGAGCAAAGCGACTTTCATTAAACGAAAATGCGCTAACTTCTGTAAATCATCCCTTTCCTCCTCTTATTCGCTCTGATGATTCCCGGAAAAGGCCAATCATCTCTTTGGCCTCCTATTTTAATCTACCCTGGACGATTCTGGTATTCCTCTTCCTCCTCCTTCTCCTCTCAGGTGTCCTATGCCTTTACCTGTCATTTCATTTGATCGGGTGCATGAGCTCCTGAAACCTATGAACGTTAGAAGGCGGGTGGCTCCGATGGTATTCCCCTCTCCGAGTTTTGGGGAAGTGTGCTTCCGTGCTGATCCCACCCCGTTCAACTATATTCTATGCCTTCAATACTAGCACTTTTCCCCAGTGTTGGAAGCGCATATGTATTCAACCTATTCCGAAAAATGATGCTGCTCTTATCCTTCTAACTTCCGACCTATACCTCTCACTCTTATTTTTTTTCTAAGATCTTTGAAACCCTTTCTCAACTCTCACTTCTTAGATCATCTGGAATCTCTTTCCCTTCTTTCTGATTACCAGTACGGCTTTCGGTGCTCGAGATCTACTGGCGATATACTTTCCTATTTAACAGATTTATGGTTTTCTGCCCTTAGGAACTACGGGAAGACTTGTGTGGTGGCGCTTGACATATCCAAAGCATTTGACCGGGTATGGCACGCGTCACTGCTCTCCAAGCTCCCTCCTTTGGGTTTCCTTCTTCTCTTTGCTTATGTCTAGCTTTCAAATCGCTCAATGTCGTCCTGTTGTTGATGGGGCGACATCTTTTTCTGTCTAGTGGTGTTTCTCAGGGTTCTTTTTTATCTCCTACTTTATTCCTGCTTTTCATCAATGATCTTCTCACCTGCACATCTAACTCTATCCACTCATATGTCGATGACTTGACCCTTCATTCTTCAACTCATATCAATTCTGCTCCCTCTTTTACTTCTAGAATTGCCTCTCGTCTTAATCTTTCCGATTCTATTCTCGCTGATCTGGATAGAATTTCAGGGTTGGGTCGTCTCAAGCTTGTGAAATTTAATTCTTTAAAAACCCAACTTCTACAAATCTCTCTCTCTAAGACACTTAACTTTCTCTTTCGACGGTTCTCTCGTCTCTCCTGTGGGCAATATAAACATCCTTGGCCTTAAAGATAAACAAAAATGTTTTGAAAACTTCAAATCAGTGGTTGCTAGGGTAGCCTCAAAGAAACTGGGAGTTGTTAGAGTGCGAGACTTTTTTTCTCCCTTTTTCAGTTACTCTCCACTCTTATACGAGGGTCTCATCCCCTTGGATGGAAAGTATTGTTCTCATATCTGTGGGGGCGGGGGCTCTGTTTTCATCCGGCTGGATAGGGTCGAGTCAAAGGCCAAAAGACTTATAAACTGTCCTGTACTTTCTAGTTCACTTGATCCTTTATATTTGCGGCGCGATGTTGGTGCTTTATCCCTTTTCTATAGGTACTGTAGAGGCAAGTGCTCGAGGGAACTATCCACTCGCGTACCACCACCTTTACGACGCCCTCGTAGCACAAGGGGTGCTGTGTCGGCACATGAGTTTTGTGTTGATGTTTGTAACTACAGACTGGTTCGCTGCGGTCTTGCTTCTTTCTTTCCTGCCACCTCTGTTCTGTGGAATTCTCTTCCATCATCTGTGTTTCCTACTCAATTTAATTTCCCTCACTTTAAAGCCTGCATCTGTGTTCATCTGCGTAATTTGCGTTAGATGGATTTTTGAGGCGTTCCACCCCCCCCCCCCTTGAATAGGGTTCTGCCTGAGCGGCGCGGTAACAACAAAAAAAATAAAAAAATAAAAGGTTCTAATAAGGAATTCCTAAGCCAGCCGAAACCCCCCAAGAATGACACCTCCGACGGTGAACCCACTTCTAGAATGCATTAAAATAGCATAACCGAGGAGCTTTGCTCGCTTGACAAAAAAGAGACAGAAGTGGAAGCTGCCTTATCTGCAACCCTGGCAACAGCACTGATAGTGACGATGGCTTCAGCAAATAAACCTACTGAAGATGAGGATTTGGATATGTTACTCTTTGATAAGTTCATGGCCGAAATTGCATTGACATCTCATTCACCTTCAAAGGAATCACACCAGGGAACCTCATCGTAAACTGAAGAGACAGTCATCATGAGCAAAGATAATTCAAATTTGGCAGTCTGTGAAAGAGGAGATGAGGCTCTACGAAAAAATGAGATGCTGCCTACCAGAAGAGAATCCTTTCTTCATGCGGTGGCATGAAATGGGCCAAGGTTTTCATTATTATCAGTGCTTGCAGGTAAATAATTATCAGCACCTCCTTCATCAGTCGAGAGAGAGCGTATTTATATAGTGTAGGTTCGGTAGGAATGTAAACACCCCAAAAAGGAACAGTCTCTCGCCAGATACTAGTGAAAGCTTAATGTTTTTGCATCACAATTTGTGAATTTTTGAATTTGAGTATTGAATGATATCTATCTTAAAGGAGTATTTTATTATGTCATGTTTGAGTAATAGCGTTTTTTTATTTTAACTTTTCGGCTGATTAATTGAGGTCTCTTCTTTCATTATTTTTATTCTTTATATTGTAGCTAGTTAAAGAATCTTCTTGTAAATTGTAATCATGTTAAAACATAAAAGCTAGTAGCTAAACTTTGTTAATACTTACTTGAAAATGGAAATGGAATATTTTTTTAAATAAACACAAACATAAAAAAGTTATTAATATTATATTTGCAATTATTATTCCTTAGAGGTACTATTTTAATTTATAAAATAAATATACTTGGGCACAACCAAATATGAAATATAAATGACTAAGTATTGTTTGTACAGGGAATGCAATCTTGAGTTGCCTAGCAGTGCACAAATGTTCTATCTTATTACTGTGTATTTATTATATTAATTAAAGTATCGGTATTGGTATCGGTATCGGTATCGGCACCTAAAAATAGAGTATCGGTATCGGTATCGGCCTCTTTTCTGGTATCGGTACATCCCTAATATATATATATATATATATATATATATATATATATATATATATATATATATATATATATATATATATATATATATATATATATATATATATATTTTGGGGGGGGGGGGGGTTTTTTTGAGTTTGTAATTTTTTAAATTTATGGAATCATTAGTTGTCATAGCAATATAAACCAAATGAAGTAGTAAATTTGGCAACTAGGAAAGATAAAGCTGGCAACCTTCCATATTTCACCTTTCGTTTTTCCATGGTTCGCCATTGAGCTCGTTGAAGAACATTGATCTCAACGCTTTTTTATTCGATGCTTCAAAATTTCGGTTTACACAAAGGATTCTAAAATAGATTATCTGCTCTGAACTTGGCAAATTTATTTCGTGAAATTTGAATTAGTAAATAATTTAATATCTGTAAATTGATTCGGATTAAGCCACTCTCCAGTTTATATATATATATATATATATATATATATATATATATATATATATATATATTATATATATATATATATATATGTATATATATATATAGTATATAGTTAGAGTATATATATATATATATATATATATATATATATATATATATATATATATATATATATATATATATATATATAAAACGGATCAATAAGTGTAATAATTTAAATTTTTGATAAGCGCATCCCAAATTTTAATAAGAGCTTAATTCGCTTGCAGATAAGCTGCTCATTTATTATTACCCTCGATCTTGTAAATCAGTGGTTCTCAAACTTTAATTCGCAATGTACCCCTTCCAGTTCAGCATCATAAACCTCGTACCCCCTAGAAATTTTTACTCATATTTTTTGTTTATATATATATATATATATATATATATATATATATATAGATATATATATATATATATAGAAGTTATATATATATATATATATATATATATATATATATATATATATATATATATATATATATATATATATATATTACCTGAGAATAAAAATTAGTGGGAAGGGTGTGCTTGCATATTCGTTGCTATGTCTTCAATTCTGGGTGCTATTTTCGACAGTGACAATCGTAAATCAGATCCTACATTCAATTTTGATCGGAGCTTGTTTTTAATCAAGCACAAAGAGGAAAATCCTTGCTCACACAGATATGTTGAAGGAAACGGTAGAAGGTTTGAGATAACCATTTTTGCAAGTTGAGGATAAGACTGGACTACTAGTGACCAGAATTTGATAAGAGATAATGTATCATAAACATGCTTAAGAGTAGAGTCATTTAAGAAGCCTATAAATTCCTCCTCAACGTCTGTAGGAAGTGAATGTATACATCTACGTTGAAAGGGCTAAGTATTAATTTTGCTCTGTTCTCTTCTCTTTCTGGCAAGTAAGACTTAATTTCATTACAAAGAGAAGATAAGTAAAATTGAATAAGATTACTGATGTCGGTAATATCATTTTCTCCATCAAGAATTTTCACAGTATTTTCAAACATGTGAAATTTTCCTGATTTCACATTTTTTTCCTACAATTCAAGTTTCATAGTAAATGACTTACATTTATCGATAAAATCAATCAATGTTGTGGATTTCCCTTGCAGTGACAAATTCAGATCATTTTGTCGAGAAAATATGTCACTAAGATATTCCAGTTTTAGTTGCCATTGTTTTTGAGCTAGTTTTTCACTGAAATACTCGGATTGCGCCTTAGCATCTCTTGAAAAGAATTCGGACATCTCTTCTCTCAGATTTTGAACTCAAGAAGTTACATTTCCTCGCGAAAGCCATCGCACTTCTGTGTGAAAGAGCAAAACTTCATGTTCAGCATCGAAATCTTGACACAACAAACGGAAAAGGCGACTATTAAGTGAACTAGATTTAATGGCGTTTACCATTTTTATAGCATCATTAAGAACATCTCGAAGTTCAGGAGGTAATGTCCTGGATGCCAAAGCACATCGATGAATCATACAGTGTAAACTTATTACATCAAGGTTCACCTCCTTTACTTTGCCTATAAATCCAGAACGAATGCCAAGCATTGCCGGTGCACCGTCAGTTGTGCATGCACAGACATTTTTCCAAGAAAGTCCTACGATATCAAAAAATGTGTTGACTGTCTGGAAAATATCTTCTCCAGTAGTTGAGGTTTCCAATGAGTGGCAAAATAGGAATTCTTCTTTAAAATCGCCATCTTTTATATACCTTGTGAAAACAAGCAACTGTGCATAGTTACTAATGTCTGTAGTTTCATCGAGTTGTATGGAAAACATCTTGGTTGGTGCCGTTTTAATCAGTTGTTGCTTGACGTCTTCTCCCATATCAGAAATTCTTCGCTGAATAGTATCGTTCGATAAAGGCACATAATTTAATTTATTTGCAGCAGCCTCACCTATCATGAAACTTACAATATCTTTGCAACATGGAAGAATGAGGATTTCAGCAATCGTATGCGGTTTTTTTGCTTTAGCGATCTTGAGTGGTACTTTATATGATGCAAGAAAAC
Source organism: Trachelipus rathkii (assembly GCA_015478945.1). NCBI lineage: Eukaryota > Metazoa > Arthropoda > Malacostraca > Isopoda > Trachelipodidae > Trachelipus > Trachelipus rathkii. Next base: position 61,956 of record JABUQX010125214.1, read on the forward strand.
CTGCATGAGATTGCTGATGTGACTGACCAGATTTATCAAGACGAGAATGTTTCACACCACATTCCATTCGTTTAAAGAAGCTTGCATCTTTATCCTTTAAAATTGGATAACAGACATGTAGATGACGCTTTAGAAAGCTAGGTTTCATAGAACCTTCAGACAAGACCGTGTAGCATACGACACCCTGTGGTTGTATTCGACTGCCTTTATGAATTGAGGTGAACCCGTATTTGATGTAACTCTCATCATACTCGTTCTTTTTTTAATCGAGTTGCCACTAATATATAAGCAGTATATATATATATATATATATATATATATATATATATATATATATAATGTAAAGAAAATATATATATATATGTATATATATATATATATATATATATATATATATATATATATATATAATCGTTTATACTTTATAATATGATTGGCCTACTTAGATGCATATTTCTACTGACCTTACGTACCCCCTGAAAATCTCTTCCCGTACCCCTGGGGGTACGCGTACCCCAGTTTGAGAACCTCTGTTGTAAATGAATGAGTCTATTTTGCTTGCAGATAAGCTACTCATTTATAATTAGATTTTTACTTCGAATAATTTCCAGAGACTTAAATTTGCAGTAAATTTAAAGGCAAATATGCGAGGTATGGTTAGCAATTTGAATTTTCCCCATGGTGGAAAAAGTTTTTGAAGTCTCTAAATACACTTTTAACTAGATCAATTTTGACATGTTTTACTACGTAAATTGATAATGAAGTAGTTTGGATATCCATGAGGCTGGCTTATAAGTTGAGCAATTTGTATTTTCTATAATCGGTCTCGAAGGAATGTTTTATTGTAATACAAAAAATTTAATATACCGAAGGGTTATATATTTACATTGTGTATTAAAAGGTAATATTTCATTACTTTACATAAATTCTTTTAATATATTACATTAATCATTATTATTAGGAATAGAAGCACATAACTATTAAGTACCTATTATAATTCGTCACAGAAATATTCCAAACCAACCGCCAAATTTTATAAGTGGCAATATCTGGAAACGAAGAGCTAATTCGAAATTTTCAAGGTCATTTTCGTTTTCTCCATGTTGAAATGATTAGGAAATAACAATTTTGAATTCGGAAAATTTTTCACTGTTGACCAGTGTTATTACTAATTCAAACTCCACACAGAAACATTCTCATTAATAACATGAAAATAAAACTACTGGTCTGCCGAGGCAAATTAGTTACTAGCCTAGAAGGAGTCCTACTCAAGCGATTATGGCAAACTCTGGTTGGAAGAAGAAATCAATGATTCTATATGAAATTTTGAATTAAATAAGTCGGTATAAGAGATGATCAAGTTAGCATAAAAATAATTAATTAGTAAATTATTATTATTATTTTCTTAATAATATCATTATTATTCCTTGTTAATGTAATTTAAATTGGGATTCTTTAAAAAAAATGACTGCTAATTGAGTCGGTCGGCAAATACGGAGAGTTGCCTATCCATATATGAAAAGGAACTATTTTTTTGACTCAGAGAAATAGCAGTTGCCACCAATCGCTAATATTAAAAAAGGGAATCTAGTAGAAATTTAAGTCAGCGGCTTATCAGCGAGCCTTCAAACGAAATCATATATATATATATATATATATATATATATATATATATATATATATATATATATATATATATATATATATATATATATATATATATATATATATATATATATATATATATATATATATAATGCCGACTTTTAATATTTGGTCTTGTATGGGAATTTCTAAGAAATCCTATGCTCTGGCAATATGTAGGCATCGAGAGGATAAAGGAGAAAGTGTTCAAATAGCACTATTGTCAGAACAGGCAAATTCATGTGCTAATTTAAACCCTTGAACTCCTCCCCATCTTATACTCGTTAAACACTGTCCCTTAAAATCTGTCATTAAAGGATCATGTAGAACCAATATCCACTCGGTATTTATTTTGAGAATGACTGAGTACTTAGTTAATAATTGACCTAGAGCTTTTATAGCAGCATGTGATACTCCGTAACTGCAGTGGAAATCCCTGATCTAATGTTTGAAATGGTTTCAAACAGTTTAACCAGTGAAGCAGTTACTGTTGGAGGATTAATCAAACCCCTTTCTGACTACTGAAAAATAACAAAGAAAAGAACCAAATTACAGACGGAATTAAATCGGCTTGACTAGGTTGAGGACCATAGATATATGACTTATAAGGCCTAAATTTTTACTTATGAGAGAGCATGTCGGCGGATTTACCTCTAAATCGTCTGACAAACTTAAGAAATAGAACAAATAAGGGAATGAAAAATTAATAATTTTATCTGAAATTGGGCATCACAGAAAATGCAATAATTGGAGCCTACTTATATATAGCTTCAAAATCAGCTTGATCACCTTTTGGGTAAATAATAATAATGTTAAAGGTTGTTCATTTAAGGGAAGTGCTTATATAAGTCCAATTCGTTCGACTCACATATTTATATGTATCACATTTGATTGAAAAAAGGATTGGGCTAAAAGTTACAAACGTAATTGCTAATCATTCTATAATTAAATGTCAGGGTGATATATATTATCTTAACCGTTATTAATTATATGACGACGTAGTAGTTTAAACCATAGACAAGCTTTCAATTTATTTTTCAGTCGTCTATTTCCTTTATATTATATAATATAGTGTTATAAATATTATATATTATATATATATTAATATATTAGTATGTGTTATATATATATTATAATGTATATTAAGTCATTATATATATATATATATAATATATAAGTATATATTATATTATATATATACCCCTAAGACGAAAATATTTATAAGTTGTACCCCTATAGGCCATAATATAACATATAATTATAAAGTAACTAAAAAACAATAAGGTGCTTACATATTACATAATAATCATAATATATATGATAAAGGCACGGCGAACATTGAGAGAACTCAACACTCACGTGATACAAACGATCATAAACAGCTCCAAGTGACTCGTGAGCCTTACTCTTTGGCGTACCCCCAAGTATACTGTACCCACTTTGGAGACCGTGCATTCGAGTACTCGTGCAGTGCCATATATAGTGCCGCAGTATTTAATTTGGTCATTAATATATATATATATTATATATATATATATTATATAATATATATATTAATTTATATATATATATATATAATATATAGTATATATTTATAATATTAATATATATAATATAATAATATTAATATATTAAAAGGTATAGTTCATAATATATATATATAGAAAAAAAAAAAATAATAAATAAAAATTTAAAATATTATAATAAAAATTAATAATATAATATAAAATTTTTTTAAAATTAAATATTAAATATTAAAAATAGTATTAATAATATTATAATAAATAATAAATAATAATAAACAAATAATAATAAATAATAATAAATAATAAAAAAATAAAAAATCATTCGAAACAAAATCAAAATGAAAAAAAATTTAAAAAAGTAATAATAAAAAAATAATAAATAAATAATAATTAATAATAAATAATAATAACAAATATTAATAAATAATAATAAATAGTAAATAAATAATAAGAAAAAAAAAACAATAAATAAAGAAAATAATAAATAAAAAATAATTAACATAATAATAATAATAATAATTATATAGTAATAATTCAAACATTATAATAAGCAAACTAATAACTCTAATAAATAAAAGGATAATTAATGTAAAACTAATAAATATAAATATTTAAAAAATATAAAAATAATTATAAAATAAAAAAATAAAATAAAAAAACAAAATAAAAAAATAAAAAATAAAAAAATTAAAAATAAATAAAATTCAAATAAAGGAAAAAATTAGAAAAATAAAAAAATAAGAAAATTAAAATAAAAAAAAATAAATGAATAAAAAAATAAAGTAAAAAAATAAAATAGAGAAAATAAATATAAAAATAAAAAAATTAAAAAATAAGTAAAATAAATAATGAAATATAAAAAATAAAATAAAAGAAATAAATATATAGTATCTTGAAATCTTATAATTACATGGATACATAAATAAAAATAAACTCATAAATAAATAATAATTCATAGAAACAAAATAAATAAATAAAATAAAAAAATAAAAAGAATAAAAAAATAATGAATAAATAAATAAAAAAAAAAATAAAAAATAAATAAATATAAATAAATAAATATAAATAAATATAAATAAATAAATATAAATAAATAATATAAATAAATAAATAAATATAAATAAATAAATATAAATTAAATAAATATACATAATAAAATAATAATAGTGAATAAAATAAATTAATCAATTAAATATAAAATAAATAATAAATAAAATCAATTATAAACATAGAACATAATCAAAGAATAATAGAGAAAAAATAAGATTAAACTCTTCTAGATCATAGTCCAAAAAATAAAAAACACGAAAATCTATATATACGTTATTTTTTTTTTTTGTCTAGAAAACTGGTAATTTTATGTATTGATGACAAACAGAATAATTAAAAAAGAAAACCGTCGCTTTGACCAGCCAGAAGAACACATAGGAAATTTGGTTACATCTTTGACCTACAAAAAATTAAACAGAAATGTTTCTTATTGGCTAAAAGTACAGAAAATGAATTTGGGAGACCTCGTAATTTCTACGGTAAGTGATTGGTATCTTTGTTCTCAAAACGCCCTCTACGGAAGTCTTGATAGATAATATTAATAAATATAATAAATAATAATAATATATATATAAAGAATATAAAAATAATATTATATATAAAAATTAATACTGACAAATAGTAATAAATTTAACAAACAATAAAAAAATTGTTTTGTTCAAAATAGAAATAAAAATTATTTCTTAAAATCAAATAAATTAGAAAGTAATAAATAAAATAATAAATAAATTATTTTAAATTTTAAACATCCTTTTAATAATAAAAATTTTTTTTAAAATATTAAATAAGTAATAAATTAATATAGAACAAATAATTTATAAAATAATACATTAGTAGAAATAATGAAAATAAAAATTTCCTAAAAACATATATATACATTAAACATAATAATAAGTATTAATAATAATAATAATATTAAAATAATAATAATAATAATATAATAAATAAATAAACATATTAATAATAATAATGATAATAATAATCAATAAATAATACTAGAAACGAAAATCTTAAGAAATATAGAAATAATAACATAATATTTAATGTATCGAAATAAATGTTAATGAAGTTACGAATACAGGTCAAAGGGATTATAAATAATTTTAATGAATTAAAGTTAATCATAAAAAAATTAGTCATTATTGGAGAAATTAGTAACTCAAAATAGGAAAAGTAATTCAATAGAAAAAATAAATGATAAATCACAGAAAAACAAAATAAATAAAATAAACTAAAAAGAAAATTAAAGTGAGAAAATAGATAAAAAAAGAAACAAATAAAATAATCAATAAAATATAGTTCAAATTATAAAGTTCATCAGAATTATTATTGTATATTCATAGATAATAATAAATAATAAATAAAAAAATAAATGAATAAATAATGATAATATATATATCCAAAAAAATAAATATATAATAAATATAATAAACATAAAAATAATAAAATAAATAATAATAAACATATAATAAAGAAAGTATTTTATAGATAAAATATATAGCTAAAGTTAATTAATTAATATAAATTAATAATAATATAAATAATAAATAAAATATAATAATAATAAATAAATAATATAACATAATATGTATAATAAATAAAAAAATATATAACTAATAATAATAAAATAATAATAATAATAAAATAATTATAATTATAATAATCATCCAAATATTAAATAGTAGTTATAATATATAATAATTAATGACAAACTAATAATAAATATAAAAATAAAACTCTTCGCTACAAAATCGATAAATTTTTTTTTACTAAAGTAATGAAAGTTTATATCGAGAACTGCTTGATAATTTTGTATTATATTAAAATAGTATAATAATAAGAAACTAAGAATTTAGCAAACAAACATAATAAATAAAACAAATTTTATAAAATATTTTAATAACTAATTATATATAAATATAGTAATAATAAATTAATAATAAAATAATAAATATATAAAGATAAATTATTATAATAAATAAATGATAATAAAAAATAAAATAAATAAGTAAAAATATAAAATTTAAAAAAATTAAAATAACTTAAAAAAATAAATAATAGAATAGATGTTACCATAAATCAATTCTAACGTATATTTGCTTTCATATTATAAAAAGTAAACATATTTTGAGTAGATATAAATTAAAATAACTCTATAAATATAATATAAATAATATGTAAAATATAAATTAATAAACACTTAAAAATAATAAAATAATAATATTCCATAGAATAAAAAATAATAATAAAATAAAAAATAAATGATTAAAATAAATAAAAGTCTAAGTGTAAAATATAAAATAATTTAAATTAATAATATAACTATAATAATAAATAATATTAAATAATAAAATAATAAATAAAAATAAATAATATAATAAATAATATATATATTCAGCATTATTTTTTATTATAAAAATAATATAATAAAAAATAAATAAATAAATATTAAAATAAATAATTACATAAATAATATAATAATTAAATAATATAAAGTAATATAATAAATATATAAATTAAATATGTAATAGACTTCATTAATCATAGAAATTTAAAATATATTCTAATAATTTATATTATATAATAATAAATAAATAAAATACAAATAAAGAGAAAATAAACAAGTATATATTTCCTTAATAAAAATAGAAAATAATACTCAAATAACCGTTTTTTAACCCACTTTCGATAATAAAATATAGAATAATTATATCACTGAGCTAACGAGAACGCTAATTTTAACTTTTGTCGCCTTTCTTGTTTGCTACTTATTAAATAATCTGTTAATAGTTACAAAAAGTAATAAAAAAAAATGAAGCCGAAAAATATAGAAAAAAAATCATAAAAATAAATATAATAATTTAAAATAAATGAAAATAAATAATATAAAAAAATAATTAAGCTACTCTGATAATGAAAAACTTTTCCTATAAATATAAGAATAAATATAAGAATAAAATTAATAAATCAAATATATAATAATTAATTAATTTTAATTGATTAATATAATATTATACATAGGTAAATCATAAAATTACATATTATTCATAGCGTACATATCATAATAAACGACATCAATTATATATACGTACAACAAACGTAATTATGCATTAAGAATAATTATAGACAAAAGAAGAATACGTAATAATATACCATACAATAAACCATAATAATAGTCATGAAGATGGTTAAATATATATACAATCAAAAAATATATCAAAAAAATATTTAAATAATATAATAAATAAAAATATAAAATAAAAATATATAATAAAATAGAATTTTCAATGGGCTCCGCTGATCGCTCAAACTAGTGTATTATTATAAAACAATTACTGTGTTACTGGCAGACGTATGATTTTTACATTAATTTAGAAGAAACTTAACCTAAGAAAAAAAATCTTTAAAATTATGTTAATTAAATAAATGGTAGTAAATGAACTAATGTAATTATTACTATAAATTATATAATTATCTTATATAATTATATTATTATATTATATTAATAATTATAATATTATATAATATATAATTATAATTATCTAAAATAATAGTCTATAAGATGGGCTGTTTATATTGGAAAGAGAATATTCTATTTGTGGGTTTTGGGAACTCCATAGCTGGGCGATGGAGGGCATATAAGATTTTGAGGAATTATATAAATCGGGATGGGGTGATAAAATGGTTTTTAAGGATTTGTTGAAGGCTAGTTGGGAATTTTTTAGCGGATTTTTTGTAAGTGGTGTAAGTATTTTGTTCTTTCAGGTCATTACATTTTTGTAAATAATCTGTTTTATTTAGAATCACTATATTATTCCCTTTGTCCGCTCTGCTGATTAGTATGTTACTATTTCTTTTAAGGGATGTAAGAGCTGAATAAAATTTGTGGATGTTTTCGTACTTTTGTATGTTGGTACACTGATGAAGTAAGCAAACCCTTGAGAAAATCGTTATTACATGATCTATCAAAATCAATTTTCGCCCACTTGTCAAAATCTATGAAAAATTTGTTTAATGGTTCATTCATTGTAATGTAAACCAAAGGATATATCATAGCCCAATAACACTTTTTCAATGGTTCATTCATTGTAATGTAAACCAAAGGATATATCATAGCCCAATAACACTTTTTCGTCTTGGTTAAGGATGTAGTTTGATTTGTTATTAATAATTTCGGGTAGTGAGTTTTTTGTCCATGGACTATTGTTAAATAGTATATTAAATTTTCTGTTTAGTTGTTGGCTTTTTTGATTTATCACTTTATTTTTTCAAGTGAGCTTAATCTATAATTTCTGTAAACTGTTGTAAGAACTCGGGGTATTCCATATACCATGCAGTTTGGAATTTTTTAAATAATTGTTTGCAACGTTTAAAGGCCAATTTTATCTCAATCTTCACTTCGCCTACCCGGTGAACCAAAATTTGCCGATGTATATCTGGTAAGGGTGACAATGAATCGTCTTTGTATACTTTTGGTATTAGAAAGATGCGGGATTATCAATTATTTACAAGTTTTTCAGAAATTAACATTGTTGTTTTTTAAACATTTCTGTATACAGGTTGTTCCCCAGTCATTGATTTGTTTTTACAGCAATTTAACGTAACTATATCTTTATATAATATTTATAATAATATACATATATTTTATATATTAATATATATATATAATATAATATATATATAGCTATATAGTAATGAACTAATATAATAATATATTATAATTAGGTAAAGTTACTTACGCCCACACGGAACGGGAGCTCGGATTAAAAAAAATTTCAATAAGGTAGCCTCTGATACATAAATAGACGTTTAGGGTCGAAAATGTAAGAAAAATAAAAATAAAATAAAATATAATCTCAAAAAACTACAAATAGCTAGCATCGAAAAACGGAAAGATGACAGTTTTTGGAATTCGCTTTGTAGAAATATTTAGTAAGGAAAATGGTAAACAAAAAAATGTACTGGGGTTAATAATTTATAAGTAATACTGAGGGAGAAAGCCTATTATAAAAAGAAGACTTGTATACGATTACTCGTTAAAAAGGAATGATTTATCTAGTATGTTTTTGTTTTGTTTTTAAGACTAAATTGGATACTCAATGGGTATACGCCCGATGCAAGGTATGTCGGGTCTCTCGGCTTCCGGGAATCTTACGGGGTAAGGACTATTCCCCCCCTACGGGGGGCGTTCGGAACTATCCACGCTCTTTGGTATTTTATGGGTGTCGTTGGGGTGCGCCTCCCTTTCGGGTAGGAAAACGTCCCCCCCAGTGTTCCGTCGGCTCGAGCCCCTCCATTGCGTGTATACTTTCAATATTATAGTATTAACTAATATATATTATATATATATAATATATATATATAAATATATAGACATTAACTTAATTAATAATATTAATATATAATATAATATATAATAGTATATATAATAAAATAAAATTATCTTTCCAAGAACAGGTAAAAAAAAATTCATTTCGCCTATATAATTATTTTATCGTATCTAAGAATGCACTTGTGAATATTTTATTTTGATCCGGCATCGTTCCGTGTGGGCGCTTATAGTAATTTGTCCATATATATATATAATAATATATATATATATTATATATATATATATATAATATTATATATATATATATATTATTATATATGATAAACTACTTAACGTCCACACGGAACGGGAGTCGAGATCAAAAAAAATTTCAACAGGTAAGCCTCCTGATACATAAATCATGTTTTAGGGGGCGAAATGAAATTTTTTTCCTGACCTGACTTAACCTAACCTAATTTTACTTTATTAATAAAAAATTCATTTCGCCCCAAGAACATCTATTTTATGTATCATAAATGCTACCTGTGAATTTTTTTTTTTTTTCCGAGCTCCCGTTTCACCGTGTGGGCGTTAAGTAATACTTTACTTTATTATATGAATACAATTATATATTATTTATTTATAATTTTATATATATAAATATAAAAATATATAATATAATTAACTTAATATATATAAAATCAATTAATTTATTATTATTATATTATATTGATAATCTAACAATTAGAAAGCTAAAACACAGTTAATTAAATTAAAAAGATTGAAAAACACTAATAAATTGGGGGGTTTGATTAAGTTTTCAAGAATTTGTAGAGAAATTTTATTGTGTTTATTTAATGTTATTTATAGTAAGAGAAGGGAACTAATTTTATTAAATTAACATTTTAAAACGGGAGAGGCCTTTCTACTGTTTTATTTCCTGTGGGGTTTCATAATAATATATAATATATATATTATTATTAATTAATATATTAATATATATTATGTAAGACATAGTTTTCTTTCGTTTTTGGAAAAACTGGGCAATGAAATATATATATATATATTTTTTTTTTATTTTTTTTTATTTTCCTTTTTTTTTTTACGGTTTCTTTCACGGCAATGGCCTATTCAAGGAGGGGGTGTTAAAACACAAAATTCACTAACAAACTACGCAGATAGACAGACGCGGGCTTTAAGTGGGGAGATTAGAATTTGAGTAGGAACACAGAAGATGGAAGAGAATTCACGAAGAGAGGTGGCAGGAAAAAGGAGCACCGCGAACTAGTCTGGGGAGTTGCTGATTACAAAACAACAAACTCATGTGCCACGACACAGCACCCTTGTGCTACGAGGGCTTCTAGGTGGTGGCACGCGAGTGGAAGTTCCCTCGAGCACTTGCCGCTCGGGTGCCTATAGAAGATAAAGCACCAACATCAGGCCGCAAAGATAGAGGGTCACAGTGAAATAGAAATGAAAGGAAGTTGATAGCCTCCTTTTTGCCTTTGATCGACCTAACCAAAAAGCCGGGTGAAATAGCCCCCAGAATGAGAGCAGTACTAACATAAAGGGATGAGGCCCTTGTATACTGGAGTAACTGTGAAGAGGAAAAAAGTGCCGCAGTCTAAACAGAACTCTCAGCTCCTTTGAGGCCGCCTTAGCAACCGTTGGATGTGAGTTTTCCAAGACATTTTTTGTTTATGTTAAGGCCAAGGATGTTTATATTGGGAACAGGAGAGACGAGAGACACGTCGAGAAGAGATAGGAAATTAGAAGGTGTCTTTAGAGAGGGAGATTTTGTAGAAGTTGAGTTTTTAACAAGGTTGAAACGGCCCCAGGTTAGAGACCCAGGATTTATCCAGATCAGAGAATAGAATCGGAAATATTAAGAGAGAGCAATTCTAGAAGTAAAAGAAGGGCAGAATTGAAATGAGTTTGAAGAAGTAAGGGTCGAGTCATCGGCATATGAGTGACAAGAGTTAGAAGTGCAAGGTGCGAGATCTTAATGAAGTAGGAATACAGTGGAGATAA
>JABUQX010125215.1:5000-26216 GCA_015478945.1 Trachelipus rathkii
TGGATTATTTATTTCTTAATTTTGTAAGTTTTGATACCATGATTTTAACTACGCACCAATTACTTTAGAGATTACGTAATCTTTGATGCGCGGACATTTCATTTATTTTCCTCGAAAATTCTTTGTCCGTGTATACAAACGAGGTCTGTTTCGATGGTCTTAAGGGAAGTCCGTACATAGGTTGGTAGGCGGAGACCTTTGGTTGACATGGAATGTTGTTAGGAATTTTATAGTATCGAGAACCTCCTTAAATGCTTCCTAAAATGGGAGCGCGCGAGTAAACCACCGCGCTGCGGACATGGAACTTTTCATTATCATAATTGGAACTCACATAGGCATTTAGACGAGATAGAGAGTGTAAGTCGAAGATGGTTTCCTCAATGACCCACAAAAGCGAAACCTCCTAAGAGCGAGGGAGAGAGCTATGCGCGAGGTGTGATTATGGATATGTGATCTGGACTGCAAACGAGCAAGATAGCACAAACAGGTCGCCATCTTCTAACAACCACCGGACTCTGTCGACAACCTCTTCACACTAAGAGAGCACCATTTATCTTATGCGCAAAAGCGAGGGTACTAACAAGTGAGGGACTATTCACCTAATTAAGAAATACATTCTTTATTTTAACTCTCAATAAGTTTAAGGGACAGAAGTTTTCCCCAGCTGAAACAGACCCCCAGCGGTTCGAGAGACGTCCTCTCCCAATTAACATGCGCAAGCCAGCCAAGCGGAGGGGAAAGGGGTCTCCTCCTCACACACCAGCTTTCCACAAAGGAAGCTCCTGAGGACCATGCGATCGGATAAGGGTCCTCAACCACGAACTGTTTCGAGGCACAAAGAAGAAGCCCTAGCCAATTGTCTCGTGACTGAGAGACCAAGGGTTCTCCCATTAAAATCGAAAAAGAAAAAAAAAAACAAAAAATTCTGGGTAATCTTACCCGGCTCTTCCCCACCCCCCCCCATGAAATATACAAACATAAAAAGTTGCGCGCGCAACACTATTAAAAATAAATAATACAATTGTTATAATTAAAATATTTTCTTTTGCATGCTTATGTAAAAAAGGTATTGTATATTATTAAAAGGAATTAATTATTTTTAATATTAGGGTACATGTTATTTGTCTTGTGCGTGATTGACTGAGTTGATCATGTTTGGCAGGAATCCTATAATCGGGGTTTTTGACCGTGCTAGTGACTAAGATACAGTTTTAATTAATTTTTTAGGTATGCATATTCGCGTATACACAGGAAACTAGTGGGTAGTCTATAATATTTTTAAAGGGTAATTTATGAGGGTGCCTAGAGCTAATATCATTCTCTTCGCCCTTTTGCTTTACGGGATAGTGTTGAGCAAAGAGAAATATTTGTGCATAGGTAACAAGTAGCTATACTTTTTTACAGGGTTCGTGACTTTAACGAGTACGCCACCAAGAATAAGACTCCTTCTTATCATCTCACATCTGATCCTCTTTCCAGAACTGTGCCGTTTTTTGAGCGCGCGGGGTTCCTTTTTTTCTTCTTAAACTTAAATAATTTCATCCCTTAATGTAACCTACTCATTCCACGTTCCCGCCTATCCAGAACTTTAGTAAAGTACTATATAGAGCTCCACTCATATATATATTAGTATTATTGCCAGTATAGGGAGTATTATAATATAGTCATTATAATAGGTTATAACACGTTGGAAAAAGGGAAAAATAAGAGAGGGGAGGGAGAAAGAATGGTATATCATAACAGGACTAAGGCACACCCCGCTGGAACAAAAAGTTACGCATAGACACACACACCACATCGGAGCCTCCTTTCCGCTATTGAGCCTTTCATATCCATGAAGACCCATCGCTAAGACTATGGCGTAAGAGAAAAGCTCTTTATAAACACACAGTTCTGAGGTCAAACGTAAACGTAGCGAAGAGGGGAGAGGAGAACCACATAGAAATGAAAAGATTAATAGATATTGCCCCTAGGTCCTCATATGTATTAATTCCGTTTTTAGTAAAATCCCCTTTATGTTGTGCCACAAGTTATTGTAGGACACAGCGTATATTATATATTACGGACACGTAAAATATTATATAATACAGGGGACGTTTAGGTACTTTTTGGAAAATAACAGTAAGTTTCTTTTTTTTGGGATAAGAATCTTAATATGTATTGATCATTCTTCCTTCCGTTAGAGGCACCAGGCAATACACTGCAACCTGTTATATATATATATATATATATATATATATTAATATTATATATAAAATAAATTCCAGCTGCAAGTGTTTTTTTTTTTTTGTCGAAGGTGCTGATTTGTCAGTTTTAAGGAAGGGGAGGAATGGAGGTATCTTTTTGCTTTTCTCGTTAAGCGCCAGCTTAATATATATACCCTATATATAACCAGTACATCAATATATATAATATACCTCTACCCTTACATAATAACCATACAGTCAACGAGACTGCAGTGTTTTTTTTTGCGAACATATGTATGTGTAGTCAACGAGACTAAAAGTGTCTTTATTAGAAAGTTTTGGCAAATCGAACAAGACTAAGTGTCTTCTGGTTTATGATTCACACCATTTTTACCAAACCAATCACATGATTAAAAAGAATATTTGTGGTTTATCATTGGGTGTATTAGAGAGCTAGATGGAGAATTATTAACACTACTCCTTTCGGAGGAGATCGGGAGAAGCTTTTACGTAGTAGTATCTTAATAGATTTTATAAAATTTTAAACCAGTTATAAAAGATTTTTGTGTTTAATTTTTTATTTTAACTATTAATATTAATAAATATTAATAATTAATACACATGGTATGATTTTTTACGTGGTGGCGTTATTTAATTTTAATCAACTTCTATATTATATTCGCGATAAGTTTTTTTAGGTTGTTACCTTTACTTAAAAAAATTGATTATGTCCTTACTGATAGAAGATGGCTGATAACGTACAACCGTTTCAGATGAAGAAGATAAAAGTTGATTAGAGATAAGAGGAGGAGAATATATAAGGAAATTTTTAATCGAAGGTAGATGTAAAGAAGAAACCGAATTACTTCGAGAAGCTCAAAGGCATAGAAAGAATCAAGTAAAATATAAACAGAGGGGGCCAGCTCCCACTCCAGGTAAGAGGTACCCCCGTAGACTAAACCTTTAGCACCTAATTTCGGAATTCTTTTAATAACTCCAATCTCTACGAATCAGATTTTTATTTTATATGAAGACTGCCCGGAGGTGAATATGCGATCAATAGATTTTTCTCAGCAATTCAAACTCTCTCTAAAGACCCAAACACTGAATATAACACCCCATCTGACGAGGCCAGGTACAGACCTGACACGTAATTACAACTAAGAAGAAATCCCTAGGTTCGAAAATTGGGAGCGGGTGAGGGATATATTTTTAACGTATCCGTAAACTTAAATAGTGAACACACATGGGATAAAGCTAACATCAGTATATTATCTCCCATGATTCATGTCAACAGGTTAGAACAGTCGATTCAATTTCGACGCTACCAAAACCAGTTATTTGGGGTCAGGGCCTCCGCTTCCTACACCATAGTATGCTATTCTACTAGCGACGCAAGATCCTTACAGCAAGGGAACGATTCCTTGTAAGAGTGGAGGATAGAGTCATGGGACAGAGTCAGAATAGCACAAGATGTTATGGATTCCTCCTCCCAGTAGTTTATTAGGAGTTGCGTAGTGTATTCCACAGGGTCAAGAGTGCAACTCTATTCTATTAGGTACCACCCCAGGAAGGGTATCACATAATTGTGTTAATCATCTTCATTGTTCTATTTTTTCACAGTCCGGGCCCCTTAAGGAGACACTTATATTCAATAGCGCGTAGTATAAAGTCTACAGCGGAAGCTCCTCTGTATCTTCGACCGAAGGAGTTCCGAAGAGGGACAATCATAATGATGTATGGTTTAAAATCATGGAAGATAGACAAAGAGAGTTTTGGCAGGAATATGGAGGAATTTTAGCGGAATAACGGGTTAATTGAAGCAACGTATACAAGCAGAGAGAATTGGGGCAATAGAAGAGACCACTAGGCCCGGTAGTAACAGAAAAGCGGAAAGATAGATCCTTCGCAAGGATGATGATGCATCCGATAGCATATTCTTATCAGGATATCAGAATTCACAGATGACTTTTTAAATCTGACACTTACAGATAGCAGAGCACCGCACTCTTAGATAGTTGTCTATCCACTGGGATAGGAACAGATTACCAATCTAATATGACGATATAGACATAATGCAACTTTTTTATACATACCAGTAATTTTTTTTACATACCCACAACGACATATATTGTAAAATCGTAGTACTCTTTTGGTAGTTTATTGTTTTTACTTCCAGAAAAACGAGACAGAGGAGGTACTATTTTGTTATCATTTCTCAACTGTCTTTTCTGTTCTCTGTAATCCATTTAAATAATTACACCTTTTATGAGAGTGTATTCTTGAAAGTGATATTACTCTGCGAGATTCTGACGGCTACTATAGCTCAGGCTATTTTACTTTCTCTATAGCAATATAAAATACACATGGTAACCCACCAAGATATTATGTGAATCGTTGTATGTATGTATTATTGTGTAGTTGATGTGACACCACCTGTATCTAATGCGCCGCATAATATAACTCTCTTGCATATAGCGGTGACCTTGTCTAAACACATATATTATGCTATTATGTCACCCGCCACCCCGCTAATTTAAGAGAGTATGTTTTGCGTGATCTATCTATAAATTATTGGTAACCAGAGGTAGTTTTCTCATATTTATTCTCAAAGTTAATTATTTCATATTATTATTTAAACGCGACGACAGAGATATTTATGAATTATCTACTCTAATATGTGTATTTTATTGGCCATGAAGGTTGTATGTATTTATTCCAGATAGTATCCAAAGATCGGAATTTGAGTATAAGAGATAAATAGCTTCACTAAAAGTGTAGAATAACGAAGAGATCCTCCTACAGAACCGAAATTGAAGCAAAGAAAAGAAAGAAGTTTAAGACAGAATTTGGTTATCCCGAAAGAACGGGAGGAGTTTTTAAGAGGCTTGTCCGAAGAAGAGCTAAGGAAGCACGACTGGTGCTTTGAATGCGAGTGCGTGGGGCACTCCGGGAAGACATGCAAGTGGAATTCCCCATACTGCCGCTATTGTAGGAAGTCCCACCGAAGAAAAACAACCGCCGCTTGTAAGGATGCACCTCCGTGGAGGCCTAACCCCGACGTAGATCAAATGGTAATCCCCTTTAACAGCGCAGAAGATTTCGAGAGGAACTTAAAAGCAAAAGAAGGGAACCAGAAAAGTCAAAGGACTTCCGCCGCCAGTAATAAAGAAGAATACGAACCTCACGCGAAGAGAAATACGAGAGTTTATCTAGCCCAAGGACAAACGCTGGATACAGATCCTAGCGAGGAGGAAGAGGAAGACAGAAGACGACGAAGAAGTCGAACTAATGTAAAGCACTTAGCGGCCCCCAGAGTTCGATTTTCATATAAGAATATATATAATATAATATATATATATATATATATGATATATATATATAATATATTATTTGTGCAGTAAAAATCATAGGTTTGATATGATTTTCGGTCAGTTTTTAGATAAAGGTTTAGGTTTTGCTCCGAAACTGTCGGAAGCAACAGGAAGCCCGTTTCGAGCGGCACATATCGTTTTTTTTTATTTTTATTATTGAATTGAAAAAGGAACCGATAACTAAAAGTAAATCATAGCTCTGTTGAATGCAATCCTTCGTAAAAAGACTTGCGTAATACATCTTATTATGTTTGATGGTACATAACAGTGTTCTAGGTAGTAACCGAACCGAGTCTTCAAACGGAAAAGACTTAAGTTATTTCATCTCATCATGTCCGATGTTGCGTAATAGCGCTTGAAAGTTAGGTCCTTTTAAAGGAAGTTACCAGTTTTTGGGATGATGTTTTCCCCTGTGTTTTTCCTGAAGTACCCTAGAGTAACCAAGCCAGTCGTTGATTACGTTGCGAATGTAGCCAGAGTTAGGTCCTTTTAAAGGAAGTTACCAGTTTTGGGATATTGTTTTCCCCTGTGTTTTTCCTGAAGTATCCTAAGTTTACTATGTTTTTATAGTTAGCCGCTCCATTCTTTTAATTTTCTAATATAAATTTTAAAAAAAAACAAAGGTTTTAAATAACAGTTTATTTCATAAACTTCGTAAAAGGAGACTCAAACGATTGAGACAGCCCCTCCTAAAGCAGATAGATAAGGAATTTATACCGTTATTTTCCTACAGCTTTGATTTAAAAGATGTCCAGTGAACATTTTTTTTTTTTGATGATAACATTTTTTTTTTGATTTTTTTTTGCTCTTTTAGGTTAGTGAAAGCTACTCTTTCAAAGATGTTCCGATGAACACGTTCTATATAGATATAAGAATCTTTCCAGATTTGGAAACACGTTTTTTTTGCTCTCTTGATATTTTAAATATCAAATTTAATCTAAATTAACCTAGTCTTTACCCATTGAGAAAAACTTTTTGGCCAAAACGTTTTTAAAATTTTCTTTTGAGCATACAAAAAGGAAGAAACGAAAAGCATTTAGTTATTTGAACTTAAAAGCGATAAAGTTTTGTATATATTAAAAAGATTATGTCACGCATTAGCTATCATATTATAATCGCGCTTAATTTTTTTTTATATTTTTTTGTTTTTTTTTTTTTTACAACATAAATGTGTTTCGCTCAGAGGGGGAGAATATTTTTTAAAAATACAAAAACTAACAACTATAATATAGTAATAAAAAACTTTTTTTTTTTTATTTTTCTAGACTAAATGAAATAAATAAATAATAATAATAGAACATAAGCTAGATTTCATTAATTTTTGCACAGCTTCGTTTAGTTTTACAGTTTTTTAGTATTTTTGAAGAAGTTTTTAGCTTCACTTTTTAGTAATTTTTAAGAAGTTTTTAGCTTCATTTTTTAGTATTTTTAAGAAGAAGTTTTTAGCTTCAATTTTTTTGTATTTTTAAGAAGTTTTTAGTTTCATTTTTTTAAGTTAGTTTTAATTTCCTTAATTTTTAGAAGAAATATTCTTAGCATTCACCGCTACGAACTTACAATTAAGTCAGTAACTGCTTTGTTTTAACTAACCATTAACTTTAATGTTTTAACTAACCATTAACTTTAATGTTTACCGTTTTGTTTTGATTAATCGTAAAGTCTTATCTGATCATTTGATTAATCTGGCGACCATTTTATTATTAGAGAACTAACTTTGTTTTATTAAGTATTGATCTAATATTTTCTTTTTAGTAGTTGATATCAATTTCGCGATATTAACATTATTAACACTTGCTTCAATTTTTTTTAGTAGTTGATATCAATTTCGCGATATTAACATTATTAACATTGCTTTAATTTACATGATTAATTTTAAATTAGGCCAAAGCAACGTAAACTAACAATTAAAACCGCCTCTAATAAAATAGTTTAAAAAACTCTTTCAACATCTTAAGAAAGAAAAGCGTTTTAAAAATGACCGTAGGGAATAAGAAATAGTTTCGGACTACCGTGCACCACTGGTACCCACTTACCAAATTTTTAGATCTACACTACACATCCGAAAATATTATACCTCAGACACCAGACTTGTCTTGTTTTCCTACCTTGTTTTAAATCTATCAGAGTTTAGCATGTAACTCTTCTGGACAGTTTTCTTCATGTTCCAGAATCTGTAAACTCAACCATGTCCTTCATCCTGGAGATGCGAGACTACCATCTCGATGGATGCAAGATATGTGCTCTTCTTTAAACAGAATGCACACCCATGTTGATTTATTCAAATCTTTCAGATAAAGATTCCTTTCTTAAAGGGGGGTCCTTTATCGGAATTCAAAACAATAATTTTGAAATCAACATGTGTGGCAATGTGTTTATAAAATCTCTACAAGTTTCAACAGACCACATTCCTCTACTCGCTCCCACGATTTCAATTCTGAATCATACAAGAAAACATTTTCATTCGAACAAACAAACCTCGCTTAGTAACTGCATACACAATGCATATATG
The DNA here is from genome assembly GCA_015478945.1 of Trachelipus rathkii. Taxonomy (NCBI): domain Eukaryota; kingdom Metazoa; phylum Arthropoda; class Malacostraca; order Isopoda; family Trachelipodidae; genus Trachelipus; species Trachelipus rathkii. The sequence continues at coordinate 13,070 of JABUQX010125215.1, forward strand.
CCTTAAAAGACTCTTCCACTAAGATTTAAAATTCTCTCACAAGACGATAACCTTGTTTTGTTAGCTTCGTACAAAACCAAAACAATTTCATTCTCGAACGTTCTTTGACTAAATAGATCGTGCTAACTTTGCAAAACAAAACTCCCCCTTGCATTTTCCATTCCCTCACGATAGGAAAGGATCGAGGTTGGCTCACAAAATCTTAGTGAAGCTACTTCATTCGTCTTGCTAAAGCCAAGCCAAGCGTTTGTTCTTATAAAAGGATACGAAAGGATAGAGTGAAAGTAGAGTGCGTCTTTTGCTTGAAGCAAGAAAAAATATATTCTCCCAAAGTTACTTTTACCTACCCAACCCTTGTGTATCTATATAAAACATTTGTGTATGTACATACTGTATAGATATATATATATATATATATATATATATATATATATATATAGTTTGTGCATGCATTCTTTTTACCATTTCACATACTTTTATTTAATGTATATTTTTCCTTTTTTAAATATAAAAACAGGCAGTATATTTATTTATGCGGGTGCATAAATCATTTTTCATGGCTCCATAAGATTCTACTTGAAATTTAGTGAAGGTAAATTGGCATTCTAATTTAGTACATATTATTTGTAACATCACAGCGGTGATCCAAAAATTAATTGAGGTTATGATAAGTGAAAATGGGTCATTTGAAATATTTCTATATTTTCATTCATTTTTATAATAAACATATTGTGGTTTGGGTCCCATGTTGGGACGAATTTGTTGTTGAATTTATGTTCCGAGGTCTTAAATGCTTCCTAAAATAAACGAGTAAAAGGCAAGACTTTTATTCATGATAACCTGCAAAGTAGAGAGTGTCATCGGATGGTTTCCAAAGACAAAAACACACTCTACAAACTGGCAACCTTGCCATTGGATAGAAGGACGTGGAACTTCAAACAGTCAGATGTTGCAAACAGTTTTACAAACTGTCGCCCTAGCCTAGGATGAAATTCTGGCCTTCCACAATTACCATACATAACCTTATTATATATAACATATAAATATACTATAACAATATATATATATATATATATATATATACATACTCTACTGCATAAACATATATATATATATATTTTATATATATATATATATATATGTGTGTGTGTGTGTGTGTGTGTGTGTGTGTGTGTGTGTGTGTGTGTGTGTGTGTGTGTGTGTGTGTGTGTACGCAAGATTTGACTTATGGGTTATATCACAGGATAAAAAAGTTACTTCGGTTATAAAATAAATAAAATAACAAGTCTACAACAGTTGTAATTAAAAAATTTGTGTCATGAGGTGAGTAAAAATAAAAATACCTATTTGAGAAACGTAAAGTAATATTTATGGTGGTTGGCTAGTACTGAGTCCTGAGTGGGAACTAATATTAAATCTAAACTAGCATTAGACGCCTTGGATTTTCAGCGAATTTCGCAATTACATTTGTTTCCAATTCGTTCATTTTTTCACTTACTAATTTTTATGAATACTCATCCTACATATTCCATTAAGCCTGTCTTTGTTCATTGTTTTTCTTAGCCAAGTCTTTACTCTTCGCAGAGTGCTGAAAGACCTTTCAATGGTACTGATTGAACACTGTAGCACCATTACAATTAATTGACAGGTTTTTGATTTGAGGAAAAAAGGGGTCGGCTTCTTTAATAACTTCAGTAAGTTCCAAGTCTTTCAACTTTTGCATATCCATTTTTTTATTCAGCCACAAGGTATACCATAAGTCAGTTTCGGTATGAATTTTATTGACATCAAGATCATAAAACTCTGAAAAACATTTTACTTTCTCACGCAAACTGCCTACGGGAACACCTAACATAAAAACGGATGCAAATGAAAAGATGAATAAAATGCTGGCACGTTGTTTTCTGAAAATCTAGTCTCTAGGAGGGATGAAAGTGAGTCAAGATAAGGCACAAGTACAGAACGCTTCCAATATTCAGCAGAAGTTTCAGCAGGATGATTTGCTTTATGTTGTTTAGATTATACTTTTCTAGGTGGTGCAAGTTCTACTAAGAACTCAGTAGTAATAACATTGGCGGATAAGAGCGGATCAGCAATTATTTGATCAGCAGTTTTGCATTGGTCTTTGACAACCTTCAAAATTCTTTGGATATGATCAGAGTACTGCTTAAGGTAAATATTTTTTGTTTGAATAATGTTAACCACTATGGTTCAACTAAAGCAAAATATTTGGTTATTACGGAAGAGGTAATAATATGAAATTGGGTCTTGTTGCCGAAACGAATATAATAGAAAAGCTATTTTTCTTGTTTGATTGTTGCCTTCAACAATTTTTTATTATATTTGTATGGAAAATAGCAATACTATGATATTTTTGAGTCCAACAGGTTTCTAAAGTTTAGGCAAGTTGGGAATGTATTTCTTTTAGGTTAAAGGTCTCTGAAAAAGTTTTGTCTTTTTATTATGGCAATAGTATTTCAAATTTCCGGAAAAATGTTTAGGTCAATGACCAAATTAAGCCGATAGCTTACACAGTGAAAATATAATCCTTTTCATATTTTTCCACCAGTTTCTTTGAACCCTATGGTCTATCCTGTCAATGCTGCAGTAGCTGTCATTGCCCTTGACCAACACGTAGTCTCTCGAGTTTCAAACCTTTTCTAAAAAACAAATCAATCGTTTTTGGCAATGGTTCAAGAACTTCAAGAACTTCAAACCCCAGAAATTCTTCTCAAACAGTCATTTTCAAGATCGAAAAACCTTAATGCTATAGATAATTGTTCGTTGCCTGACAAATCCGCAGTTTCATCTGTCAATATGGAGTAGATACAAAAAAAATTTGCGAGTTTCATCTTCAATATGGTAATGCAAAAAAAAATGATTAGTTCATTTTGAATCATCGGAGATGTCCAGACGGCATTCTTCTGTCCTTGAATATGCTCTTTCAATTCCCAATCACCACATTCTATTCGCAGCTTAATCAGGTCTTCAAAAATTCCCTCATGCAGGTCTTTACCTCTTAAAGGTAAGTCATGGGTTCCGCAGAAAATTATGGTCTTCAAAATTACTGTAATATTTCTTTTATTTTCTGCAATTATTTTTTTATGTGTTGTCTGCAGCTGAATATCACGGGTACGCTTTCCGTGATTGATTTAACAGCTTTGGCAGCCGCCAAATGTTATCGACATACTGAGAGCTCTAGCGGAGAATAATGTCAGAAGAAGCCAGCTGTATACAAGCACAAAGCTAGTTGACTTTAAGCCAATATGAAAAGGGAAACACATTAAAACTTTAGAAAAAATAATATAATACGTTAATAATACGTTATTAATTAGTATTTACTACTTCATTATCTATCGATTGATGTATTTTTTCAGTTTTTCTACTAATAAACCCTTAAAAACGTCGTCTGGCAAACATATAAGGTTCATAATTTTTTTCGCCAAGATTTAGGGGGGAAAGTGCCCCCCCCCCTGCCTACGCCCATATATATATATATATATATATATATATATATATATATATATATATATATATATATATATATATATATATATATATATATGTTGCGTTTGTCTTCTTTGTAGTGTAACACTTGTGAAAGCCTGCATCCCATCCCATCCTATTCACTCGCTCGCCTCCATGATTGCAAGCCTGCCTAGAGATGCCAATTATGTTTGCATTCTATTTTATATTTACTTTACCCTAAGTTTTAGTTATTATTATTATTATTATTATTATTATTATTATTATTATTATTATTATTATTATTATTATTATTATTATTATTATTATTATTATTATTATTATTATTATTATTATAATTATTATTATTATTATTATTATTATTATTATTATTATTATTATTATTATTATTATTATTATTATTATTATTATTAATTAGAGAGATTTGAAAAGACAGAATGCTAAACGCTTCGTAATTTAGGATTGGCTTTTTTTTTATTCTCAATCTCTCTCTAACCAACAAAAGTCACACACACACACTCACATATATATATATATATATATATATATATATATATATATATATATATATATATATATATATATATATATATATATATATATATATATAATATATATATTATTAATATATGTTAAATATTGCATAATAATCGCAATTATATAAGATGTTAAAGAAAGAACATATAATGAGAAGGTAAAGAATTAGCTGCCTTCTCTGGGATTGAACCACCGCATGTTGCGCGTGAGGACAATATGCCCGGTGCTATACAACTGAGCCATCCTCCAACCCAAAAAAGTTACATTCAAGAACACTTATAAAGCAACCGAGTTCCCGTCATCCTGAAGTATTTAAGTTAACAAAACAACAACAACAATAACAACAGCCACATCTGTTCTGTGGAACTCTTGCTGCATTTTAAATTTCAATTGAACTTTTTTTGCCAAGGAAATAAATAAATAAATAAATAAATAAATAAATAAATAAATAAATAAATAAATTTAAAAAAATCGATACCTATTAAAATAAAACAACAACGAAAACAACAACAACAACAACAACAACAACAACAACAACAACAACAACAACAACAACAACAACAACAACAACAACAACAACAACAACAACAACAACGTAGTTTTCTCTAACTTACCCTTTGGCAACCCGTATATTATATCATATGTGTTAATATTATTACCAGTGTTTTTCCTTCTTTAATTTCAGCCAGCAACATCTGATCTGTGGAACTCTTGCTCACTTCCCTCATCTATTTTCCATGCTATATTATATTCTTCCATATAAAAGAAAAAGAAATATTTGGTGAGCTAAAAAGGCAAAAGTGTCAATTAGGCTACGTACACATGATGGCGTTGCAACGCGCGCTAAGCAACGCTCGTTCCAACGCGCGCTGTCTATCACGGCATACTATATGATGACCACAGACGGCGTACACATGCAGCGCGCGCTCTGTCTTCAACGCGCGCAGCAGCGCGCGTCTAGAAGGTTCCTCGTGAAGAGCGCGCTAGCAGGGCGCCTCGAGTTCTTTTATTTGGAATTGGACTGTACACATGTTGTCAGTATAGCGCGCGCTATACAATTTTTATAGTACAATTTTTTATACTCTACATGTAATTTGGAGTATTAAATAAACTTACCTTAGTGTGATTACGAGTTTTTCTTCTGGCGAAATGCTATCCCTCACATAGTTCTGACTAGGTGCTAGGTCATCCTGAAGTATTTTCAGTAACTCAGTTCAGTTAAAGGATGCAATCGACATCCTAAAGTAATTAAAAAACTTGACCTCATGTTTTCCTAGATTTGGGTACAGAGTTACAAAACAAACGTGAGTCAATCTGTCATGTAAAATCGGATGTACCCAGTAATGTCTTTGCCTTCGTCTTCGTTTCCTATACCTACGGTACAACATCCAAAGACATGCTGCCTCTTCAACTTCCATGGCTATACTGGAGATCAACGCGCCGTCAACGCCAACATGTGTACCCGCTGGGTTTTCGTAGCGCGCGTTGTTACGCGCGTTACAACGCCATCATGTGTACGTAGCCTTAGGCAGTAAATTGGGGGAATGATGAATTGGGCGGGTTTAATTTCCTCTCCTGTTTTTGTCCCTCGTTAAAAAAAGCCAGTCTTTGTGAGTGGTGACAATATATATATATATATATATATATATATATATATATATATATACTTAACTATACAAACATATATATATATATATATATATATATATATATATATATGCATACCTTAACATATGCTATATGCTCTTATACTAACTATAACTGCGCTGCTAACTAACTATATATATATATATATATATAGAAATCGAAATATACAGCACATGTCATTGGAAAAGAAGAATAATAGCTTATATATATATATATATATATATATATATATCTTCTTTTACTAATAATATATATATATATATATATATATATATATATATATATATATATATATATATATAATAATAATAATAATATATAACAACAATAACAACAACAATAACCAATAATAACAATAACAAATAATAATAATAATTACCAAGAAGCAACCACATGATATCTAGAAAACTACGATGGGTACAAGAACCCTAATAACATGTTTGGAATCGGCGTATTTATTTTGTTATTCTTTATTTTTTGTTTTTCCTTTTAATTTTTAATTTTTTAAATAAAAGGAAGCATACCCCGGAGTAAACCGCAAAAGAGTCAGGGTCTTTCTTGTCGAGCCCCTCAAAAAAAAAGATGTATACTTCCATACAAATTTCATACACTGATTCCAAATATTAGTTATCTTGTACCTATCGTAGTTTCGGAGATATGCAGATTGTTTTGGTAAGTTTCATATATATATATATATATATATATATATATATATATATATATATATATATATATATATTTTTATAAACTATATATATATATATATTTATATATAAATAGTATATATATATAAAAAACTGCTAATCGGAGATAAGGAACTAAGAAACACACAATCATGCATTACAATATATATATACAATAATATACAACACACAATTGCGATGAATGGTAGGAGTAATTGTCAATCACAAATCAGCGAGATTAGCCTTGATAAACTTATCTAATTTCAAAGCTGCAGCTCGCTTAGGTCTAACACTAGGGTTAGTTGCAGGTTGATCTGAGACTGAGATTTATTCTCCCCCCACATAGGGATATAAGGGATAGGGATGTCTGTAAGATGTTGTCTAGAACAGCGGTCTCCAAACTTTTTTGATCGCGTACCCCTAAGACGAAAATAATTCTAAGTTGTACCCCTATAGGCCTGTAATATATATATATATATATATATATATATATATATATATATATATATATATATATATATATATATATATATATATATATATATATATATATATATATATATATATATATATATATATATATATATATATATATATATATAAACTCGAGGACAAATTTAATGCATCACCCGTAAATATAATGTAAACTCTTTCATTTTTGGAAATGTAGAGCTAGGGTTTGGTTTTATTTGGGTTATACCTAACTTCGGAGTGTATACCGTATATAACTACACCGTGTATGGAACTAAATGGCATAATAAAGACAACCAACCAAATTACGAAATCCCGAAAGTACGTTCATAGGAGAACAAGATGGCAAAACACCAACCAACTAACGAAACAAACCCTATGCTGTAAGTCGTAGTTTGACAAAGACTGTCACAATGGAAAGACATCGTCAGAGAAGAGGAACGTGCCATAGAAGTTATCACACTGTCGGAAGCAGGCCATTCTCAGAGACAGGTGGCTCAACAACTCGGGGTAAACCAACCGACGGTCAGTTGAATCCTTCGTCGGTTCAGGGAGACTGGCAGCAACCGTAGACGACATGGTCAGGGTCGCCCGAGAGAGATGACAGATTCCTCCGTCTGGCAGTGCTTCGTGATCGTTTCCAAACAAGCGTACAGCTACAACACAGGCTCCGTGAGGTCAGACATATGCCCATTTCCTAGCGTACAGTGAGAAGACGACAGAATGAACGTGGGTACGTATTACAAGGTCTGCCATCGGCCCTCTCCTGATCAGAGAGCATCGGGTTGCGATTTATTTTTCACAAGCGTATGGAGATTGGACACTCACAGATGAGTCGAGGTTCACACTACATGGACCAGATGGACGTCTGCGAATTTGGAGACGTGCAGGTGAGCACTTTTCTGCTTGCAATATCTCCCCAAGGATTCCTTTTGGAGGTGACTCTGTGATGGTGTGGGCAGGCATTTGTTTGGGTGCTCGCACGACATTGCATATCGTGAGCAGAGGAACGTTAACGGCTGAAAGGTATGCGGAAGACATCCTCCAAGAGTATATAGTGCCTTTCGCGTCCTTCATTGACGTCCATTTTTTGTTACTCCATGACAACACCACACAACACAGGTCGTCCAAGGGTACCTACAACAGGTAGGGATCAGACTCCTGGCCATTTATGCGAAAAGCCCGGACATTATGGGATTTGTAGGGAAGGCGTGTTTGAGCCCGTGAGCATGCTCCGTCCACACTCACGGAGCTTGCAAAAGCTTTGACAACATCCAGGGGCCCATCTCCAAGAGATCATTTTCATCAATGCCAAAGATGGCTTGGAGGAGATTGGAATGGCCAGGTACAACCCATTATTAGAAACCTTTATGCTGCATTTCACATTGTAATTTGTAGAATATTGTTGATTGATTAATAAAAGTCATCATATCCATATATTTTTTCGTTTTCTTCATTATGCCATTTAATTTCCCTACACACTGTCTTTTGTTTACATACGGCTCGCCATTTACAACCATGTGTGCAACACTCCCGAGTTAGGTATGAACTAAATAAAACCAAACCCTAGCCTTACATTTCCCAATATGAAAGAGTTTAAATTATATTTACGGGTGATGCAATATTTGCACAATGAGTTTATATATATATATATATATATATATATATATATATGCTAATATATAATAACTAATATGTATGTAAGTGTGTAATAACAATACATATAATATAATATTTCTTTTAATAAACTTGTAAAAACTCTAACAATAATATAATAATATATGTAATAATAATATGTATATATAATATATATATGTAATAATAATAATAATATAATACACAGCAACTGTATATAATATAACCTTAATAATACTTAATATATATATATATATATATATATAATAATAATAATAATATATAATAATAATAATAATAATAATAATAATATAATATATATATGCTATAATATATATAATAACAACATAATATAATATATATATGTAATGTACAATAATAATGATAATAATAATAATAATAATAATAATTATAACCTTATTAATACTATATATATATATATATATATATATATATATATATATATATAAAATATAGGCTATTAGCTTATAATATATATATATATATATAAATATATATATATATATATATAAATATATATATATATAATAATAATAATTTAATAATAATATATATATATAAATATATATATATATATATATATATATATATATATATATAACATATATATATATGTATAATATATATTTACAAACTTTTATGTAAGTTATAATAATAATATATATACCTGTATTCATATTCCCGTAAAATATTTGTATAATATATATCATGTAATAATATATGTAATATGTAATATATGTAGTAATAACCAATAATATTAACTTTAATATATAATAATGTACAATAATAACCTTAATAATAATAATATATAATATAATATGTATATATATATATATGTAATAATATATAATAATAACAATATAATAATATGTATATATGTAATAATATATATATATACTCAACATATATATATTAATAATATAATAATATAATAATATATAATATAATATATATATATATCTTTCTTCTTTCTTTATATATATAATATAATAATAATAATATGCTAATAATAATAATATATATCATATATAATAATATATATATATATATATATAACATATAACCTTATATATATATATATATAATATATATATATATATATATATACATACATATATATATGTATATATATATATATATTTTTATATATCACAATATTTTTATATATATATATATATAATAATAATATAATAATATATATATATAAATAATAATAATAATATATATATATAATATATATATATATATATATATATATATATATATATATATAAGTAGATATAGAGTATAGGTCAGATTTGGTACCTATCTAACCGCAAACCGCAAAGGTCATAAAAGTGGACCTTTTTATCTAACCGCAAACCGCAAAAGTGATAACAAGCCGAAAAACAGAGTCACTTCAAAGGGGACCGCCGACCGAGAAAAGGTCACCTGCTTCTATATTCTATATTCTATATTCTATATATTCTATATTCTATATTCTATATGCTATATATTCTAGCTTCTAGCACGTGGGACCTATATTGTAAATTACGCGACCCAAGTGTCTGTTCACCCAATATTTGCAGGAATTTTGAGGAGTCAGTTGGTGTATATTAGAAGGTGCTAGGATGCTTCCTTGTATGAGTTATTACCCCACCCCCCTTTTCTAGCCTTTTCTAGCATGACATATCCTACATCATAGAATACACCAAATATTGGTGTCTATCCCTAGGTTATAAGGTATAAGGAATCGATTGGTGTATATTAGAAGGTGCTAGGTTGGTTCCTTCTACGAGTTAGTATTCCCCACTCCCCTTTCTAACCCTTCTAGTGCGATATATCGTATGTGTCAGAATATACCCGATATTGGTATCGATTAGTACATAATCGGTACTGCTGAATCGATTCCTGTGGTTTACGACGGAATCGATTCATTCCTAACAAGAGTTTATTAGATATTACCCTACCCCCCTTTCCTAACATTTTTGTTTCTTGAGCTATGACCAGGCGCTCAGTGTTGCCTAGTATGTTTTGAGTGTGCCGAGTCGATTTCCGCCCCAGTGCCGAGTGCGGCGTTTCCGGCGTTGCGGTTTTAGAACACCAGCAATATTGCGTTTTTCGTAGATAGCTTACCCTTCCTCAAAAACTATCATGACGGGGGTCAAACAGAGGTAGAATGTCTCAAAAATGAGATTCCCGTAGTTACTTTCCCGAACGCCAGAGTCCCCAGGGCCCCAGCCGGGGGTCATTTATGGGGTAAGAAATGACACCAAATGACACATCTTAGCAAAAGAGGTGTTAGAGTCATCGTATCTTCTTCAAACTTGGCACGTCTACTTTATATGTTGCAACATTGTTGCATCCAATGTTTCAAGCCGCTACGTCTAAGGGGGGGGGGTCCCCGCCCCCCAAAAACCTAAAAATGGACTTAGAAAGCTGAAATTTGGTGAGTGTATAGAAGAGCAAAAATTAAATAGAATGGCTATGTTAATTTAATTGGCGAACCATATGGAGCCGGAGCCGGAGCTGGTGGTTGCGGTGCCAGAATGGAATTCTGGCTCCTACCACATATTAGGACAAACGAGGTGTCTACATATATGTTTTCAATGGTGTAGAATTCATTTTTGAGGGTTTCAGTTGGCATAACTGGTTCTTCTAGCTTCTAGCACGACATATCCTACATCTTAGAATACACCCCATATTAATGTCTACCCTATGTTATAAGGTACGTAGAGTCGATTGGTGTATATTAGAAGGTGTTAGGATGCTTCCTTCTACGAGTTAGTACCCAACCCTTTTCTAGCACTTCTAGCAATGACATGTCCTATGTCATAGAATACACCTAATATTAGTGTCTACCCCTATGTTTTGAGGTGTGAGGATTCGATTGGTATGTATTAGAAGTTGTTAGGATGGTTCCTTCTACGAGTTAGTACCCCTACCCCCCTTTTTCTATTGTACGTATTCAACTTTGTTATTTTTCGAGCTAGAGAGTTGAACTTGGTGTCTACCTCTATGTTTCGAGGTATACCGAGTTGATTTCTGGCATTACCGAGTGGATCAGAGCTTTTCTTAAGGTCTTTGCACCGAGTGTTACGTGCTCATTATGTTTTTTGTTTTTAGAGCTTCCAGTTTAAAAAAATCATTCTCTTCGAGCTGATTGCTATGGTTGATGAAGGGTCCGCCCGCCTGGGTCCGGGGTTTCCCAGCGGCACGTCAAGGAAGGGGAGGGGGTCTGAACTAAAACCAGAAAAAGGATTTAGAAGGTCGAAATTTAATGAATGAATGAAGAGAATGAAATACTCATATAATTTAGAAGATCTCATGGAGGACGTCTGAGTCACAGTCTAAGCCAGAGTCGGAGCCGGAGCCGGAGTCTAAAAATCATTTCTAATCATGTGCATATTGAGTCAACTGATGTGTGTTTCAAAGGACACAGATTTCGAATTTTGAGGATTTCATAACCCCAAAATGAGTTTGAACCCTCTCGAGAAGGAAAAAAGAAGAAAAAAGAAGGTGAGAACTAAAGGAGGAAGAAGAAGAAAGAAAAAAGAGGAAGGAAGGAAGAAAGAAAGAAGAAAGAAAGAGGAAGAAGAAGAAAAAAAGAAAGAAGAAGAAGAGAAGAAAAAGAGAAAGAAAGAAGAAAGAAGAAGAAGAAAGAAGAGAAGAAGAAAGAAGAAAGAAAGAAAGAAGAAAGAAGAAAGAAGAAGAAGAAAAGAAGGAGGAGGAGGAAGGAGAAAGAAGAATGAGAAAGAAGAAGAATATGTTTAGTTAGAGGTCGTATACATACACTTACATTTTAAAGTTAAAGTTAAAGTTAAAGTTAAAGTTAAAGTTATAGATAAAGTTAAAGTTAAAGTTAAATTTTCATGTTGAAGGATAAGATTTATATTTTCATGTATTAAATACAAATGTTTTTTTGAAAAACATTGTCTTTTGATGAAAAACATTTTTGTTTTAAAACATTTTTGTTTTTCAAAAAACATTTTTGTTTTTCGAAAAACATTTTTGTTTTTTCGAAAAACATTTTCTTTTGATGAAAAACATTTTTGTTTTTTGAAAAACATTTTCTTTTGATGAAAAACATTTTTATTTTTGAAAAACATTTTTTAAAAAACATTGTTTCTAGAAAAAAAGTTGTCAAATTTCCACGAAAAACATGATTTTAGGGACCATAAAGCAATAAAGCAGTAAAACACTACAGCAAACAGCCACCAGGGGGTCCCCACCCACCCTCACCCCCCTCGTGTTTTACTGTTTTACTGCTTTACCATACTTATTATTAATAAATATATATATATATATATATATATATATATATATATATATATATATATATATATATATATATATATATATATATATATCCCTCATTTTTTTCTTTTACAAACTTAAACACAACATAATAATACATAGTAAGGGTGAGTTAAAACAAGATTTTTTTAAAAATAATTTTACTGAAAAAGTGCATTATTTAAATATAAAGAAATATATATATATATATAAAAATATATATATATATATATATATATATATATATATATATATATATATATATATATATATATATATATATAATAATATATATATATATATATAACTCTATATATATATATATACTATATATATGCTGCTCATATATATATATATATATTTATATATATATATATATATATATATATCTT
>JABUQX010125216.1:0-20000 GCA_015478945.1 Trachelipus rathkii
TTTTTTAAAATAGAATATAAAAATTTATTTTTATTTTGCCTTTTTTTAATTTGTTTTTAAATATTTTTGTTTTTTTTTTTACTAAAATTTATTATTTCTTTTTATGTTTATAATTTTAAAAAATTTGCTATATTTACATACCCTTAAAGGCAATTATAGTAAATCAGTTAAAACAGTAAATCAAACTGCCCTCCATTCCCTCCATTACCCTTGCCTTTGAATCTATGATCTTAATGATAATCTATTTGATCTCATTGATTCCAGTCATCATTTTGTATAACATAACACAAAAAACTTCTTTATTTATTTTGGTTTTAATTGTTTTAAAATATTTTGTTTTTACTAAAAAAAATTTATTCTATATTATGTTTATAAGTTTAAAAAATTTGCATATTTACTACCCTAAAAGCAGTAAATCAGTAATCAGTAAATCAAACGTTATATCAGCTAACCTCATAACCTTCTGTATCTATTGATCTATTGATCTATTTTGATCAAGTCATATTTGTATAAACATAACATAAAAGTTTAAATTCTTTTTGGTATAGCTGGTGTTGTTGCCTGTTCAATTATATATACGTTCAAGTTTAGAGGAAATATACAAGCACCTTTTTCAAACCTAATCTCTTTAAAATATTAATGTATTTACTTATTTAAGGTGTGTAATATTGAAAAACTTAAACAAAAAATAAATATTCATTCCCTAGCCAAAATATTAAACAAAATATAACTTAAATCATAGATCAATAGATCAATAGATCAAGAAGGGTATGAGGTTGCTGGATACAGTTTTGATTTACTATTAGTTTTACTGATTTACTGCTTTAAGAGTTGTGTAAAAAAACACAAATTTTTTTAAAGTTATAAACATAATAAAAAAGAATAAATTTTTTTAGTAAAAACCAAAATATTAAACAAAATTAAAAAAAAATTAAATAAAAAGTTTTTTGTGTTATGTTATACAAAATTGATTTGAATCAATTCATCAATAGCATCAATAGCAATTAGATCATGGAAGGGTAGGAGGGAGTGGTGGGGAGTTTGATTTACTGTGTTACTGATTTACTGCTTTAAGTAATGTAAATATGCAATTTTTTTTTAAATTTATAAACATAAAAACAGAATAAATTTTTTAGTTTAAAAACAAACAATTTAAAACAAAAATTTAACAAAATAAATTGGTTTTTATTTTTTAAAAACATTCAATGTTTAAAGAAACATAAACTATCCTTATAATAAGTTTTTTGTGTTATGTTAACAAAAATATGACTGATCAATAGATAGATAGATCAATAGATCAATTAGGATAATCAATATCAATAGATACCGAAGCTTTGATAAGAAGGGGGTTAATTGGTTGAGGTCCAGTAATATGCAAAGCAGTTTTGATATTTTATCTGATTTTTACTGATTTACTGCTTTAAAGGTCATTGATTAAAATATGCAAATTGTGTTTAAGTTATAATACCATAATAAGAAATTTTTTTAGTTTAGGTTTAAAAAACAATAATATTTTAAAAACCAAAATCTGAAAATAAAAATAAATAAAATAAAAATTTGAATGATAATTTTTTTAAGTCTATTAATATATAACAACAAAAAAAATTAATATGTGAAATTTTTACGTTTAAAACACATCTGGCAAATTATCAAAAGATTTTTTGTAACATATAAAAGTTAAATAACAAAAATAAATAATGACTTTGAATCGCCAATAATAATAATAGAAATATCAATAATAAGAAAGTGTATAGAATTCACAAATAAAGAGAACCGAAAAAAAGGAGGATATGAACAGAGAGATCATTATAGGATTTAAGTTTTTGTGTTATTATATGGATGGGCAGTTATTTGACTTGTTACTGGAAATTTACTGCTTTTAAGGGGTATTGTAAATATGCAATGTTATTTTTTAATTTTAGTAAACAATAAAAAGAATAAAATTTTTAGTAAAAATAAAGATATTTAAAACAAAAGTAAACAAAATTACAAATTTAAATTTTATATTAGTTTGAACTTAATAATTGTTTTAAAGAAACCCCACAACCAATAAAGTAAATAAAAAAGTCTTATAAAAAAAATGTCTGTGGTGTTATGTTTATACAAAAATGAAGCTGAATCAATAGGGGATCAATAGTAGATTCAATAGATTCAAAGATTCCAATAGATATCACAGAAGGCTTTATGAGGTAGGTGTTAGCTTGGATAGCAGTTTCGATTTAGGCTGATTTTACATTGATTTACTGCTTTAAGGTATGTAAATATGCAGAAAATTTTTTTAATTTTTATAACATAAAAAGATTTCGATATTTCTTTAGTAAAATACAAGCAAATTTTTAAAACAACATATTAAATACAAAAATACATAATTGTCTCTTATAGTATAAAAAACATGAACTGTGTTTAAAGAAACCAAAACCAAATAAATATAAAAAAGTTTTGTAAAAAAATGCAAATTTTTTGTATAGTATTGATGTTTAACCAAATATGAATTTGTTATCAATAAGATTACAATAACTAGATCTAAGGATACCCAAAGAGTTCCCCCCACAATAGATCACAGAAGAATAATATAGTGTGTTGGTATGAAGGGTGTAACAATAATTATTTAATAGAAAGGGGGCCAAGGTAGTAATTTAGAAATATTTAACATGAATTTATTTTAATCAATTTACTGCCTTTATATAAATGGTTCGTGAAGGATTAAAATGGATACAAAATAAAGGGAGTAAAAAAAAACCATTGTCAGTATTAATGTAAAATGATCCTATAAATTTAAAAAGTCAGAAAAGAAGAAAGACTGAAAAGAAAAATTAAGAAAAGTATCGAAAAGATAAAAAACTATATGATAAAAATACAAAAATAATACGAAATAAAATAATGAGAGGAATGAAAAAGCAAAAAAAACAAATATTTATTTAAATAAAAATAAAAAAAATACGGTACTTTTATTTTAAATCCGACTTCAGATCACATTAATTTTACTTTAATATAAAACAAACTCACGGAAAATTATTTTTTATATTATATATTTATTAATCATATAAATGTTATAATATTTATTTATGAGTTTATAAAAAATAATACATATATAAATAAATAATATTAATACATATATATATAAATATATATTAAATACCAAAATAAATTAACATATTTTTGAAAAGTTAATATTGAGTATTAATTTATATTTAAATAATCTTTGAGATTAAGATGCTTTATAAACAAAACATAATAATAAATAAATAAAAGTTACTATTTTTGATTTTTTGTATTATATATATTAGTTTATTATTACATAAATAATTAATGACTTTCAGAATCAATAGATCCAATATAGTAAATCAATATTAGATATATCTCCAAATATAATTAAATATGAACGGGTTTTAGTGAGACATCAAATATCTCTCAAATGAGCATGCATCGTAGGCTATTCTGACTAGAAGGGTGTGAGTATGAGGGTATAGTAGAGGGCAGTTTTGATTTACTGATTTATTACTGATAATATTTTATTACCTTTAGTCATTTAATGTATTAGTATAAATAAATGCAAATAAAGCTTTTAGTATTATTGTGTTATAACTATAAAAAAGATTAAAATATAAAATAATAAGAGTTTAAATTTACATAGTATAAAATAAAATAAATTTATATATTTAAAAGAAAATCTAAATAACCAAATAATATATATACTATATAAATTTTATAGTTAAATAAATAACATAATGTGTGTGTGTAGTGAAGAAACAAATACAAATAAATAACAGTTTTTGTTATGTTATACTAAATATGACATGTCAAAATGCGTGTTGAATCAATAGATCAATAGGATCATAGTGTGTGTTAGCTCACTAATCGAAGATTCACAGAGTAGTAGTGTATATATATATATTATATTATATATATTTAATTATGATACTCATTATTTTAAAATTGATAGTAATGTATTTTTAAAGATATGGAGGGCAGTTTGATATTTTAATAAAATTATATATTATAATTGATAATATATATATATGTGTGCTGTGTTGTGTGTATGTATGTGTGATTTACTGATTTTTACTGCTTTAAAGATGTGTGTGTATGTTGTGTGTGTTGCTCAATAATATATTAGAGTGCGGCTCAAATGAATTTTTTATTTATTAATGTATTAAATTTTATAACATTAAAAGTGAAATAATATAAAAATATATATACTAAATAATATATAATAATATTTTTATATATATAATATATGATAATCACTAAAATTAATATTTTAAATAGAAATAAATTTAAAAAATACAAATAATTGTAAATTAATTATTTTGATATTAATGTAAAAACTATATATATAATGTTATTATAATAAGATAAATCATAATAATACCATTCACTTTTTGTGTTTTAAAAGTTTTGTGTGTTATGTTATACAAATCTGACTTGAATCAATAGATCAATAGTATCAATAGATCAATAGTCACAGAAATGAGAAATGGGGTATGGTGAGGCAGTTGATTTACTGATTTACTTGATTTGTGCTTATAAGTATGGTAAAGTATGCAAACATTTTTTATTTATAAAGCATTAAAAGAATAAATTTTTTTAGTAAAAAACAAAATATTTAAAGAAAATTAAAACAAACGAAGTGGAATTAAATAAAATTTGTTATGTGTGTGTGTGGAGTTTTGGAGCTTCACAATATCACAAATTAGTGTGTCTGCTCAGTATATCAAGACCTGATAGTGTTATTTATTTAAAGAAACTATAAAACTAACAAATAAATAATGATAAAATGATTATTTATTAATTGATGATATATATATATATATATATTTTATATTATATATATAGTTATATTAACAAAATATAGACTTTGAATCAATATTAAAGTATCATAGTAATCAATATAGATCCCCCATAGATATACATACAGAAGTGGATATGTGATGGGTATTTGTGAAGGGAAGGTATTTTAGTATTTAATACTGAATTGTTACTGATTTACTGCTTAAGGTAAAAAATGTAAATATGCAAATTTTTAATATAATAATATATATTACTATATAAAATATAATATATATATACTATTATTAAAATTGAATATAAATAAATATAAAAGAATATTAAATATTTATTATTTATTATATATATATAAAATATATATATATAATATTAATGGTTATTTTTATATATAAAAACAAATATAATATATATAATTATTAAAAATAACAAATTTAATATGATAGTGCGCCAATAGTGAATTAAGTTAAGTGTTATTAGGTTAAAAACCATTGTAGTTGTGCGTTGTGTTTAAAAGGATTGATAGATGACCAAACTGAATTTGAAATGTGTGTGCTCAACATAATAATATTATTAATGATGTGTAAATAATTATTATGTATTATTATTATTTTATATATATATATATAATTATATATATATATATAGTATATATATAGCATATACGTTACTGTTAGACAATAAAAATATATGACTATATTGAATTCAAATCTGTAATACCCTAAATAGATCCATATTATTAGTATCCAATAGATCTTAATGGTATAAAGGGTTTATATATATATATATAGTATATATAGGGTATTGTAGGGCCCAGTGATTGTATATTTATAATATATATGTGGTTGTGTGGGTAGTGTGTGTTGTGTCTGGTTATAGTTGTGTGTGTGTGTGCTCATATATAGGCCTAATTTATTATTATTATTATTATACATATATTTTAAAATTCAATTATAATATAAATGGTATAATTTAATAATTATAAAGGAAATATTTATGAACAGTTTTCATCATATATAATATAAAAAAGATAATATATATTTTTTATGTAGTTTAAATAAATAAATATTATATTAATATAATATAGATTATAAATAATTTATAATATTAGGTGAATAGCTCCAAAATAAAGTAGAAAATATGAGAATAAATGTTAAAATCGAAACTCCTATATTATAAAAATAAGTGTATATAGAAATAATATAATAAAATAATTATATAAAATATATATATAGAATGATTAGTGAATTAAAAAAAAAATGTGTTTGTGTTGTGTGTGTTGGGGGTTATTGTGGTAAATTTATTATAGATAAATGGAAAAATAAAAAAGTTAGATAAATTAAAATGAAATAAATAAAAAATAAAAACATAAAAATAAAAAAATATGAGTAAACAGAAAAATAAATAACAAAATTACATAAAGAAAAACAGTATGTGTGTGTATGTGATTGTATATATTTTAATTACAATATATATTTACTTATTATTATATTATATATAATAATGATTAAAATATATAGTTAATGTATACCTTAACCCTTTACTACTTATTTATGATAACAAATAATGTGTATTTTATTCTCCCACTTATATTATCACTAATTATTTCTGATCTAAAATCTTACGTTAGTAATAGAACTTTTATTTATAACATACATGAATTAGTTCTTTCTTTATTATTATAAAGTATCTAATTAATAATTATTAACATATAATAATTAAGGGTACGGAGAATAATTGTACTATTATCTTATATGACATTTTGAGTCCGTCAATTGTGCTCAATTATATATATAGTATATTTATTAAATGCATATGAACCGGTTTTTACGCGTGGAGACGAAAATTCTCTCTCCGAAGACCATTGTCGGGACTGTTTATAATGATTGTGATCACTAGTATATATATATATATAACGCAAGATAATGATATTGATATACTCTCACTAGTTAAATAAAATGATACCTATGACATAAGATGCTATATATGGTAATAAATCAGCTCATTATATATGATATATATATATAATATATATAATAATAAAATGTGGTATATACCTAAACTATAATTAATAATTACTCTGTGGTGTGGTGTGTGTGCGGTTGTGTGTGTGTTGTGGAAAACGTCTGCTGTCGAACGAAGGCTCGATTCAGGCTCCGGTTTGTGCTCCGCGGTATTCGAAATCTACTGCGATGTTTAATAAAAAACTGATATTATTATAACAAATTATCGTACTCTTAATACTCTTTTTAAAAAATAATAATTAAAAATATAATATACTTTGCAGGACACCTCTTACTCTCTCAAGATAATTATAAGTAATAAATAAATATAAATTAATTATTAAAATATAGATATATACCTTATATATATAAGCATTTCCATGAATTATTCCAATTAATATTTACCTAGGGTTTGCTCTCTGGTGGTGATTCTGAGTGTGTTGTAATTGTAACGTTGACTCGTGTGCCTTGTCGTGTGATTGCCGTGCTGACCTATACATTACTTACGTACCTATTTCAATTATATTAATTATAGAGATAATATATATATACCCTAATTTATTTTTATAATTATTATATATATTATCTATATATATATATATATATATATATTAAAATATATATATTAATATAATTATATATATAAATATATATGATATATATTATATATATATATATTTAATATTAAAAATATTATTATATATTTATATATATTAAATTATTAAATTATTATATAATTTATATAATAATAATTTATGTATATATATGATGTATATATATATATATAGTATATGTGGTATTGATATTGTGTTAGTTAGGTATATATATATATATATATATTAATATATATATATATATATATATAATAATATATATATGGTTGTATAATTGTTATATAAATATATGTTTGTTAGGTTGTATATATTATATATATATTAATGTGATTTATATATATATTACTGCCTATATGCATTAATATATTAATACATTAATATTATTATATATAATATATATATATATATATGATAATAATTAATTAATTTTTATTATATTATAATTATATATATATAATATATATATATATATAATTAATTTAATTATAATATAATTTATAAATATTTATATAATATTATATATATATTATATATATATAATATATATATATATATTATATATTAATATATATATAATTATATATATTATAATATATTTATAATAATTAATTAATATAATATAATATATAATTATAATATAATATTAATATATAATATATATTATTATATATATATATATTAAATATTTATATATCATGCTCCTATTAGATTTTTAGCATAAGCGCTAAATATATATAGTATAAATAAATGTGTTTGTGGTATGAGATGTGTGCTGTGGGCGAAAGCGCAAAGCGCAATTGTGCGCTTTATGGGTAAATGTAGAAAGGTGTTTTGTCAAAGCTCAGTTTGCAGTTCCGAGGAATTCTCAAAGCTTTCGCAATGGACCCTTATATACTTCGACCCACTCATTATTCCAATAATTAATTCAAGTCTGAATACTGTGCTCAGTCTCATAAATAAGCGTCTCAAATTGTGCGCTTCTATAATCTTAAATAACTAATAATTTGCGTTATTGTCGCCTATTATCTATTACTATAAAATTATATTTTGATACGTACTATATATATATAAATTATAATATTTATTTATTAATATTAATATTATATATATATATATCAATATAAATATATATATATATTTAAATAATATATAATATATATAAATATATATATTATAATATAATATATGTGTATATTGATGTTGATGTGTAGTGTTATGTATGGTATATATAGTATATGTTATAGTATGATAGTGTCATTATATTAATTATAAGATTCCATATATTTTATCTAAATATTAAATTTAATATGTAATTTAATAATATAATAATATTTTCATTTATACATATATAATATTTATTATAACTATATATTAATTTAATTTATAATAATATAAATTTATTATTATATTTTTATATTTAATTTTTATCTTAATTATCATTTACAAATATAAAAATCATTATTATTTTAAATTAATATTTAAAATAATTTAATTTATAATTTATTATTATTATATATAATTAATGTGTGTGTGTGTGTAGTGTTGTTGTGTGCCTATGGAGTGCGTGTGTGTGAGATTTTTACATCATAGATCTGTCAGTCTTATTATAATTTAAGGTATTATTATTATTATTATTATTATTTATATATTATTATATTATTATTATTATATATTATTATATTATGTTAGAATGTTGGATTATTATTATTATTATTATTATTATTATAGCCAATTTACTAAGTTTTTTGGTTACTTATGATTAGCGATTAAACCTTTTAGTACTTTTGTGTTTAAATTTGAAATAAAACACGATTATGAATCAGTTGCGTTGTAAAGGATAAAAGAATTTGTGCATTAACGTTTGTATGAAAGTCCGTAATTCAGATGCCTCGTACCACTTTCTTTTTTGCATTATTGAGTGTGATGCCTACCTGTACTTCCCATTGAAAAAAAAGCAGCCAAGGCTGACTTGGTGAGTAATAAAGAGTACAATTCCATAACGCCGTTTCAACCCCCAATTTCACCTTCATTTATTTCAAGAGCTAAACTATTGTCTGTCTGTCATAAGTAGTGCTCTTTAAACGAAGCGAGCCCTCGTCCCATATCATGTTCCATTGATGCCTGCGCTTAAATATAGATATGAATGGGAATCGTGAGCAGAGAGTGGTATAAAGACTTCCTTGTAAAAATTTTGCTAGTCCCCCTATCAATATTAGATAAAAAGAAAAAGGATAGAAAATTGTTACCTTTACAGTACATTGCCATTTGCTCCTCCGTCAAGATGTGGCCCGGTATTGTGTTATATTTGCCTCTTCATGCCACGTATTGGTCACTAATATGTGTTAAGAAAAGGTTACTGACTGTGACCCGAAGAATTATGAATACGCCTGTGAAAAATGATTCCCCTGAAAAGTTACTGCAATTGAGAAGACAGGGAAACGGCAGGGTCAAAGCGCAGACGTGCCGGGTTGCGCGGAGAAAAGCGTCCCTGCTCCCCCTGCAACAGACAAGCCCTCGAAGGCTCCCGAGCACCCATGCCAGGCTTCACCAAGGGTGTCCCCCGGTCAATTTCAGAACAACAATCCTCTAACCTTCTTCAGTTCTATGTCGAACATATATTAAACAGAAGAGAGGCCCTCTGGTGTATGACATTATAATTAACTAAATCTTTGGTTTACCGAATTGCTGTACCTATGATAATAAACTATTAATACAAGAATTCAGTTTACCCCAACGCATTCCCAGAAAATAAATTAATATATTAAAAAATAGTTTCCCCAGTGGCATTCAGATTTTCCCCATGATTCCAGGGTTCCTTGGTGTCATCTGGTCTAAACCTTGTGGAAATCCTGATTGTCACAATTAACAGATTAAAAAACTAACAGAATTACAGTCCATACAAAAATATGTTTACTAGACATTTTTTAAACTAATTACTAAAGTATATCTAATATTTTACTATGCTTATTATAATAATTTCATTTCTTCATATCTAATAATCAAATTAATGTTTTTATATGTCTTCTAGATTTCTATTGATCTATATATACATTGTACAATTTTGTATATATACCTTTATATATATAAATATAATTTAACATTGTTAGGGAGTCTGATGATTACTTATATGATCGTAAATTAACCTGTACTCTACTCTATAGATAACTCTGATTTCCACCTATCCCTATCCAGATAAGTGAAAATAGTGTATTTATATATATAATAATATTATATAATATATATTATATATATATATTATATATATAGTATATATATATATTATATATATATATATATATTAATATATATATATTATATATATATATATAATATTATTATATATATATTTTACCATATATATATATATTTATATATATATATATATATATATATAATATATTATATATATTATATAATATAATATGTAGGTAGTATAATACTTATATAGATGTCATGTGTATATATACTATATATTATAAGGTATTAGGATATCATGATATATTTAATCCATCATTATTAATTTAATAGGTCTATTATATAATGTATATATACTTGTAGAGGCGCGTAGCAAGCCTAAGGCCCGCCAGCCCAAAGACATGAATAGAGTGGGCAAAGAGAAGGCTGGGACAAAACGACGCACCAACTGTGACCCGGCTTTTTATATTACAGGGTAGACACGACGATTGGTTTGTTATTTTACTCGGGTCTTGCTGCCTCCGACAGCACTCTAAAAACTGGTGGGCAGCTTTTTGGTGAGAGTCTATTTGCAGTGACTTCCTCGCAAAAGAACTTTTTGATTGAGAAAAGGTGAGCTCCGGTTCCGAACCAATCTGAGAGCAGGGGTTAATAACTAAATTGTTGTCTCCTCAGATCCCTACAGCCTCACCCGTCCATAAGACCACATAACTATGAGTACGTTATACGTGTTATGCGCTCCCTTAATTCCTATAAAAAATAATTTAAATGACAATCTAACCAACGCAATTTTTTTAATTATAAATATCAATTATGAAATAATTAAATATATATATTTAACAAATATATAATGCTGATAATTTAAAATTATTAACTCCAAATGAATAAGGAAAACAACTAAATTATAAAAAATATATTTTATCTTCATAGAGTTGACCTGCTATTATTAACATAAAGGTATATGAATGCATAATATTACTCTCTGTTATGCTAGCTCTTTATCCGGTGTAGTAAATGTGCTTATGCAAGAAAACGGAGTGTACGAAGAGGAAGTAAGAAAGAACAGGCCTAACAAGGATTTTATTAGTAGAAGAGATAATTGGGTTTCTGATTAAGGAGATGTAAGAGCATAAAATTAGTGACCACAGAGGTTCTGCAGATCAAAACCCTCCAGTCTTAAAGTAACAAATCTGCTTTATAAAAACTAATGTGAATTTGCACTTATGACCTAACTGAACTATCGCCTATAAGTTATTGACTATATTTCCAATTAAAAAATAATAAACTAAACAATTTTGAAATATTTCTTTATGTCAATTATATCATTTAATGTGATGTTATTTCTATATGTTCCTCGCTGGTCCTTACTTTATTTTTGGTACCTTAATGATCCATTAGTAGTAAACGGCGGCATACATCAACTTACCCAAAAGCTACAAGGTATCTTTTGTATTTGGAATAGATCCCATAACATTATACAGTATTCGCATTAATTTGATATCATTATTATAATACTCTTAACACTAGTGTGCATTTGACTCGTGCAATTGATTTATAGGTATGATGCTATTGTGAGTATAATAAAGCTTATAAATTATTTAAAAATTACGTTATTAATAAATAATGTTTTAATATATCTTATTTTTCAACTTATACTTACTCCTATTATTTTATTAAATCATATTATTATTATTTATTTAATACTATATTTTCTATAAAAGACCTGTTTAAGAACCATTTAGTATTATAGATCCCCAATTTACCTAAGTTTTTTGGCGTTTACCTTGTTGATTAAGCCATTTAAATCCTTTTTTAGTACCCTTTTGTTCTGTTTAAATGAAAATTAAAAACAATATGTGGTCGACTACTCGCACAGTAAGTCACACAACCATTTATCAAATGTGGTGGAGTGTGAAAAGATAATTTGTGAAGAGAGGCCGCCACACTTGGTGTGAAAGTGGTTCCTGCAGTATTCCCCGAAAAAAAGAAGTGTGTATAACCATGTGGAGTGGTAATTAGCGTGTTGAGTACATGGCGAAATTTGATAGACTGCGCCGTGTTACCTATTGCCTCTCTCGTCTAGCGATGTGTAAGAATAATAGGCTGGCGAGGAGAGGAAACGTGGATAGGTATAGCAGCCGGCCCGATGCCAATCTATTGCCGTGACATCCTCTCTTCCTATCCTTCTACAGGAGCAATGATCCATTGTAATAACTTGTACCCCTGTACAGAGACGAGGTGAGCGAAAAATAAAAATAGAAATGAAACTATGCCCAAAAACTTAGATGCCAACTACTGGCCTTAAATAATCTAAAACGCTCGAGAAGGCAAACAAAGGGGGACAAGAAAAAAGAGCTATTGACCCGTAAGGGTATTAGCAAGGTTGTAATCTGATGTGAGGTGCTTTTGAATTATAGGGGGACTAAATAATGCAACAGCTCTTGAATCCTTATGCTCTCCACCAAACTGTAGGAAAAAACCTATCGAAGCTTACTTTATAGCAGATAAATGAGGAAGTCCTAATAGCTACCGTATAGTGACCATGGTTAAAATATCTGTGTATGGAAAACATGAACGTGCTGTCAACTCATTGGCTGAGCGAATCTCTACTTGTGTACCACTTTTAAGATCCGTCTCAAACATTTGCGTGAAGGTGATGCAGACAGAGTCTGAAAGTGACCCATTATTATGTTGTAGCATGGTCAATTTTTATTTTTATATAGAGATTTTAGGGTCACACAAAGCAAAGGTTCAGGAGCATCCGTGTGGCTCTGACTTCAATACAGAACAGTTAGAGTAACACCCTAGTGCAAAAAAGGTATGATTATTCTAAACATTATATCTTCAGTTCATATATGTCGAAATATAAATAATTTTAACATATTTAAAATATTTATATAAGGGTATAATATAAATATATATATATAGATGACTTTATCATTCCACAGAATAGTATATATATTTATTATGACTATTTTTTTATTTAACAAGTATAATAGTTACTTATAAAAGTTTATATATATAAACTATATATGATATATATATATATATATATATATATATATATATTAATATATATATATATTATATATATGATGGATAATGAGTATGATATATATATATATTGTTATATATATATATATATATAATAATACTTGATATATATATAATAATATTTTATTTTTATTTAAATATATATACTTAACAGTGATATATATATGAATATATTATATATATATTATAATATATTATTATATAAATAACTTTAATTAAAATTTAGGTATGTATATTTTTTATTAATATGTAAAAATAACAGTGATATATTATAAATATATATAAACTAATCAGAAAATACTTATAATAGTCCATATATACTCACAAAAAATTTGTATTCACTAGTAAAATTTATTAATATATAATAATATATATCTATATATTCATTTGTCGTTAATATCATTTCTCATCAAATATTTTGCTTCTTAGAATTTCTGCCACATGACCATTTGGCCTATTAAAACGATTGTGGAGTCTGATGTTCTTTTTTGGTCGAATTCCTGTCCTACCTGAACTCTGGTATTTCCACCTCCCTCCAGAAGATAATAGTTGATGAGGGATTTGATGTCATATGCATAATAGGCAAGGCTGATTTAACCAACATTATAAGTAAGGTCAGTTATGTGGCCACACCGCAGACAGCTGGACTGGGACAACAAACAGGAGTTTTCAGGGATGACCGGTTCGCTGATTAATTTGATTACTTAAAGAAGAGAGAAGTCTGTCCTTGCTTGTAGAGAGTTATCTGTTCTCAGACCAGCACAGTCCTAGCCAACAATATTACGGATATTCATAAAAAATTTGGCATTGAGCATAAGGTCAGTAAAAATCAATATGAAATAATAACGTAATGCTGAAATAAATTATAACTCCAAATGACTAAGGAACCCACTAAATTAATGCGTTTATCTTCAGGTTGCCTGCATTGCAACAGGTAATGATGCAAATTCCTGTGCAGCCTTTCGGGTAGATGCTCATGCAGAAACGGGTGACGAAGAGGAAGAAGAAGAACAGGCACCGATTGCAGAGATAGTGGTTGCGCTTGAAGAGATGGAGCAAATTAGTGACACAGAGGTTCTGCAGGACAAACCTCTCAGCTAGAAATCCTGCCTTAAGGAACATGATGCATACTTATTAAGCCTCTAATACTGTATAACATCTCACGCCCTGATTTTTGCACTTTCCCTTCCAACTAAATTGAAACAAATCTTGGCAAACTTAAGGGAATAGCTAGTTATAATAATGTTTATCCCTACGCCAGGTCCTTCCTACCTTACATATATTATTCACAAATTGGTACAACCTGAAACACGAATTTCCCCCGATGATCTAATTAATGTAAGACTGTAAAAAACCCACTGATAACTCTCTCCCGAAAAGTTCCTACAGATACCATTGTCGGTGAAGAGTAAATTTCTCTAGTGAAGGAAGTAGATAGCCGCGGCCCAAAAACAGGAAAAACCCTACAACTGTCCCTCGCCAAGAAGATATATAAGGATCTTCAGGTCAACCGAATAGCGCCTTCTGAAAGAACCAAAGGAGAAGTTGCGGTGATTAAAATCATTCTCGGCGATAGTGGAAACTCCTCCTGATGTTCCGTTGCATTCCCTAAAATAAAAAAAGAATAGAAACCTTGTTTGTTCCACAACACAGTAGACCCCATCATACCCTACTAAACCTGTTTCTCGTGTTGGATGGAATACCAGTGGGACTGTCCCCTGAGTGGACTATTGGACATCTTAATTAAAGTATCTAAACAAATACTCTCAATTTACCCAGTGTTGTCTCTCAGGACTCGCCTTTTGTAAAAGCCCTTGTCTTTCCCGAGTTATTTTCGCGAAGTGATAAGGAGGGAATGTCCGGAAGTACCCATTCCCTCGATAAATATTTTGGCTGCCCTATATAGCCTAGGCGGTGCATCTGAGATAAATATTGCTTTGGAACGAGGAGGGGCAAGAGAAGAAAGGGACAAGTGATGGCATTCCAAACCGCCCGATTGCGAATTTTTTTGAAAAAATTTATCTTTAATGAATAAGCGAGAGAGACCCAAATCCATAGACCCCTATTTATTGTCAGCTAACCCTGCAAAAAGAGTGCCCTTTTCTTCCAGATCGAGCCCCGTATGGAGGAACGCATTCACAGCATAATTTGAATAACCAAGTATAGGGTAAAAAATCCGTTTCTCATTAATTGTGTTGATCCCTATCCGTGGGAACAAAAGGTTGGCCATATATTATCTGCACCCCTCTGTTATGAAGAGTGTTTTAGGAAAGTGAGTAATTAAAAAATAAAATATTCTCTTAGTTAAAACCTACTTTGCGCAATTGTGATCTCTCCTCTTTTATTTTTTACTTGCGCTCCTATAAGTCATATATTTGGTTGCTTTTAAAAAAAAATAGTTTTGATTTAAAAACGTGATTGCACATGGGATGCCGCATTTGCCGTACCCATTGCGCGGTACTTTAAAAATATTCTGCTGAAACAAATTAGTGCGCTTATTGACCAGCTATTACAGCCGAGTGAGAGCATATTTTATACCCACAATTTTTGCGCTTTGTGCGGTTTAGACGCTTTAAAGTTATGAAAAAATATGCGTCTTGAAACGCGGAGGCCCACCTCTGATATATTTTAGTGCACAGTATATCTTGATTGTAATTGATTTTGATAATATTGTCTTATGGGCTCATAACGCTTCATGTAATTCATTACTTACTTCATAAAATCATTATATGGGTATAATAATTAGTGATACGTAGGTGATTAAAATGGAGGGAAGTCTATAAAGTTACTCAAGACCTTAGATATTAGATACCCTGTAGTAAGGAATAAAGTTATATATTATATTATATGTATATTATTATGGAATAGCTAGAATCTATTATTTGTTAAACATTATTTAAAGCACTGTATATATATAGGTTGTATGATATTAGATATGGTAATATATAGGTAAATATCTAGATTTGAATCACTTACTTTAGAATATATAATGTGAGATATATATATATATATATACCTAATTATCAAAAAAGTATTATGAGTTATATTTTTATATATATATATTATATATATAATTTGGAATCAAATAACTCTTTCAATATCAATCTTTAGTTTATATAACTATATATATATATTTAATTTTAACTAATATATATATATAATATATTAATATAAATTTTATATTATATATTATAGATATATATATATATGTATAAATTAATATATTATTAAATATATATATATATATAGATATATTATATATTATTATATATATATTATATATAATATATTTATAACATTATATATAATATATAATAGATATATAAAATTGCTTAAATATTTATATATTAATTAATATTAACGTTATATATATATTATATAATATTAATTAATATTATATATATAATATATATATATATATATATTAATATATATATATATATATATTAATATTATTTTATATATATATATTATATATATATATAATATAATAATTAATTAATTAATATATATTTAATATATATATTATTATATATATATATATATATTTATAACAATTTAATATTAATTGAATACTATTCAATATTACATATACATAGATATTAATTAATTATTCAAATATATATATATATAATTAAAATATATATTAATATTATATTAGTATATGTATTAATATATATTATATATATATATTATATATATATATATATATATTATATATATTAATTAATATATATATATATATATATTATATATATTTAATATATATTATATATAATATATATTATTTAATTAATATTAATATAATATATAAATATAATAATATTGATTAATAACATATTGTTATATATATATATGAATATCAGAATATTAATATTTAATTTATTATAATTATAATATAATTAATATATATTTTAACAATTATTAATAATTATAATTATTCATCTGCAATCATCACACAATAATCTGAAAAATGTTCATACAAATATCTTATAAAAATTAAAAACAAAGAATGAAACTTATAAAAAAAGTTAGAAAAATAATTCTATGATACCATTTTCTTAAATAAATATTATTTTCAGAAAGTGAAAAGCACCCATATCAATTGACTAAGCTATATTCATTACTGAGGGGTAGGAAAGAAGTTAGTGGGACCAAAATCCTCATATTGAGTATTAAGTGGCTGCTATAATATATATATAATAATATGTTTCTACTCTTCACGAGTTACCCTCCATTCTCACCTTAACTAAACCTGATGTTCCGTTATAGTTAGTAATAACCATGAGGTAGAGGTTTCTGTGAGGTAAGTGTGATACTTTGTTTATTAATAAGTATATAATACCCAATTACTCAGCTCCCTCAGCGGCCGTTGGTAAAAATGAGTATGTTTTATGATCTCAATATATATAGTACTATACTTGAGTATTTCATTAAAGATAGCTAAAAGATGAGTATATATATATAGGTCAAGCTCATTGGGTATAATATATCTACCTAATAGCGCAAAGTTCTTGAGAAGAGAAAGAGTGTTATCATTTAGTGAATAAAGCGGAACATATAGACCCTTTAATACTCTAGGAAAATAATACATTAGACTACTAATTTAACAGAATGTCTTTTCCTGAGACACCATCTTCGCATGACAGCTGTAAGGACACTGATAATTTTTTTCGTATTTTTATTATATACTTGCATCTTCTTTCGCAACATTTACAAATTCACTTTTATAAAAAATAATTCTTTTCTTTCAAATAAAAATAACCTTGCGCTTAACTATTTTTTCTTTCTACTATATTATCTCTTTGCGCTTTATTTTTTTTGTGCCTGACTTTTTTCCTTCTGCTCTGAACCATCTAAATAAATATTTGGTTGTGCATTTTTAAGACTTTATAAAAAATATTGAGAATTTTGATCAGGGGAATCATTAGACTTAGATATATTTTGCTCAGGCATGTGCCTGGCTCTGTGGCACTGACAATGTTTTTTGAACTAAAAATATATTTTGATCGAGAACGGCTCTTGTCCCGCCTTTGCGGCTTAAGTTTTTTTCCATCCTTTGCGGTAGCTCTCTTGGCCGCTGGTTTTGCCTTGCGCTTTAATATTGTGTACAAATCTTGCCACTAAGTTTTTGGCCCCACTCCTCCTGCGCTTTTGCGAGTTCTTATATATATTATAGCGCTTATAAGGATTATAGTTTAAATTTTAGCGCTGCCCACTACTCTCTGGATTAATAGTATTATATATATATATAATATATATTATATATATATATTATTATTTATATATATATATATTTATATATTAATATATTATACTATAATAATATTATATATATTTAACTATATTATATATTATATAATAATATATATATTTAATATAATATATATATATATTAATAATATATATATATATAAATAATTATTAATAATATATATATTATATATATTAAATTTATCATTATCATATATATTAATTATTATATATATATATATTTAATATAAATTATATATTAATATATATATATTATTTTATATATATATATATAATTATATATAATATATAATATATATTATATATTATTAAATATATATAAATTAAATATATTAATTATTAATATATATTTATAATTAAATATATATTATATTAATATTATAGTATATATTATTTAATATAATTTTAAACTATATATATATAATATATATATATTATTTACATATATAATATAATTATAAATAATATAATTATTAATATATAATATTAATTAATATATTAAATATATTATATATCGATAAGATATAAGTTTAATGTCTAACTCTCTCATTACCAATATTATTATATATATTTAAATATATCACTATTAACTCTCCTTATATATATAATATAATATATATATATATTATACTGGATATATATATATATATTAATTTTAACGTTATTATATTAATAATAAATATATATTTATAAATATATATTAATTAATCATAACTAAAAAAATATTATCCTATATTCATCAAAATTTATAAATTTTATAATACATGTTTATTATAATTATTTAAAATATATTATTATATTAATAAATAATTATATTATATATTAAATATATTAAATATATTTAACATATTTTCTTATATATATTATATAATATTATTAATAATTAATATATATAATATATATATATATATATATTATATATATATATATATATTATAATATATAATATTATATATGATATATATATTTATATATATTATATAATATTTTATACCAAATATATATATATATATATTAATACTATTTCAATAATATATATATATCGAATTTAATAATCATAGTATCAATATACATA
>JABUQX010125216.1:25000-30000 GCA_015478945.1 Trachelipus rathkii
TCTTGTTCTATTTAAATTTTTCACATATATATAGTCCCAAATTATATATAGGTACGTATAATTATACACTTATTAATATATATATATATATATATATATATATATATATATATATTATATAAATATAATTATATCAAATTTATATTAGATAACAATTCTATATATATATATAATATTATATATTATCTTTTAAAGTATCGATTTTATTTCGCTAAATATTTTCAAACATTTTAGTAATAATTAATTTTTGGTAACCAGTTGATAAATTATTTAAAAATTGACGTCTTTTAACGGTATTTTCGCATTTGAAAAAATAATGTGTTTCATTTGAAATGCAATTTCATATTTTATTTACAAAAAGAAGCTAGCTCTTTAGGATCCAAAGTGAGGCTTCACTCCCATCTTTAATTAATAAATAACAAAACTTCAACTATACTGTGCTTAAATTATAGGGTGTCTTTAGAATTGAACGTTTCGATTGAATGTTTAACTACAGAGAAATCGCGGTTCAAGCCTATTTTGTTTAAATTAGTGAAATGAGGAAGATATTAATTTGACTAGGACCAACAAACAGAAGAAATTAGGAATGCAGGTAATTCAACAAAACAGTAGAGGTGT
The DNA here is from genome assembly GCA_015478945.1 of Trachelipus rathkii. Classification (NCBI taxonomy): domain Eukaryota; kingdom Metazoa; phylum Arthropoda; class Malacostraca; order Isopoda; family Trachelipodidae; genus Trachelipus; species Trachelipus rathkii. The sequence continues at coordinate 25,619 of JABUQX010125216.1, forward strand.
GTGCAAAAGAAAACGAAGGAGCGCATAGTACTTGTCACAGGTAAGCGACATAAAAATTTAACTTCTAAAGTATCCCTGTAGAGTTGACTTGAATCATCTTTTTAACACTCAATTAAATATATACTCATTTGTGCTCCAGGCAACACAGCACCCCCTTGTGCTACAGGGCGTCCCTTAAAAGGTGGTGGCACCCGAGTGGAAAGTTCCCTCAAGCACTTGCCGTACGTTACAAATTTAGAACTCTTGTAAACCAAGTGACGTATAGAAAAAGAGATATAATTGCATTGCCGTAAATTTCAACTATTCGCAGCCGCAAAGACTATTAAGGGTGTCCAAAAAATTAAGTGTGTATACGGAAGATAGAGAAACGGACAGTTTATATCAGTCTTTTTTTTGAGAAGAGCCTTTGACTGATTTTTTCGAACCAACTATCCAAAGCCGGGTGCAAACCTGAGGCCTATTCCAGCATTCCCTGACACAGAATATGAAGAAAGCCAGTAAATAACTTTGTGTGCCATTTTACACAAGGGTTCGGAGAAAATTGGAGGCCCTTCGCTAATAATTTTTGAAACATGGAAAGCAGAAAAAGTAACTGCTGGGAGAAATGTGTATATATAAAAAATAAGTCTCGCAGAGTTCCTAATTTATTAATAATTTTACATTCTTAAATTGACGTTTTTTAAATGAAAAATTTCAAAGTTTCTTTTGTAGGCCGTTTTTCCTTTAAGCAACCGTTAGTGATTGAAGGTTTCCACCACACATTTTTATTTATGTTTTAATATTTGTTAATACATGTAGTTTTTGAAAACGCCAAGGAATGTTTTATATTCTCACTGTTTTCAGGAAGGAAGCGAGAGATACACGTACGAAAAGAGATAGGAAAAGTTAGAAAGGATTGTCTTTATACTAGATGCTATGAGGAAAGAAATTTGTAAATAAGGAAGTTGACTGTTTTTTAAATGAATTTCTTGAATTTCAACAAAGGATTTTATTGCACATTACAAAATCTTAGAACTCTTAAAAGTACGGATTTTCCTCCAGAATTTCAACATTTGAAATTATTTGGTAAGTTCTTAAAAATTGAGCGAGTTTCCCTCAAACACGGCCCAGGTAACATTCTTACACATATTTTAAGAATTGAAGAAAAAATTAACAACTATCTTAGAAGTTTAAAGAAAATTGTGAAGGCAAATGTCTCTTTAAATTTCAAAAAGGAAGCAAAAGAAAAAAGTGAATTTATTAATAAGTTTAGAAGTAGGGAAGCGTCTATGAAATGAAATTGAATGAGTCTTTGATATGAATTGTATTAGGAATTCGAAGAAGTCAATACTTGGTCAACTATAAGTGTTTGAGTGAATTATGAGTTAGTATTGTGTCAAGTAGTGAAGAAGATCAATTAATGAAAAAGTAGGTAATAAAGTAGGAGATACAAGACAGAATAACCGCTGCTGAGGAACATTCTCATTAGTCACTTATTAACTTGGAAAAACGCCGATATTGAGCTGTTTTAACAATAAAAAAATTTTTTATAAAAAGAAAACTAGACATACTTCTAAAATTACAGTAGACTTTGTTATTAAATTTCCAAAAGAGAACAATGGAAAGGATACAACCCAAAGGAGGGGAGCCTTAGGGAGGCAGCGACGCGATGCGCCTAACCAAGGTCAAAAAATTTTTGACTTGTGAAAAACTACAATCATTAAAAGTGAACGCGATTTTCTCCTAAAAATTTCAACCATTTGAAAAGAATTATATACCAAATCTTAAAATTGAGTTTTTAAACGGTATTTTAGCATTTGAAGCCCTATGAAGTTTGTGTTTTCATTCTGAATGCAATTTCAAAAAAGCTGAAAAGGTGACATTTACTTAATCGTAAGAGTTTTTTTCACTGGAAGTTCTTGGTGGAAAAAACTCTGACTTTTTTTTAATATAAATCGGAATTAAATTATCATAGAGTATTAATGTATGTTTGATTAATATATCACCCCAAGTATATTTCAAAGATTAGCTTTGAAACTCAACCGAATGTTTTACAGCCGAATAAAAGCCATAACTGAGCGATATTTAAACCGGAAAGAAGAGAATGGAGATTCCAAGATGGTCCTAAGAAGTGAGAGTTAAGAAGGGTTTCAAAGATCTTAGATAGAACATCAGGTGAGGAGCTATAGGTTCTGCGAATAAAATTGTACGTCATGTATTTTTCAGGATTCAGAGCGGTTCTTCAAATCTTTTTTTTTCTATCAGTTAAAATACCAGGTTGGACATGTGCGAATTTAGAAGCTTTCCATATCACTAAAAGTAATCGAGTTTGCTGCACCCTGGGTTCAAAACGTGATTTATGTATTGTAAATTAATTTGGAGACATATAGAATGAATATAGTTTTTGAACTTCGAGAGAAGAGGGTTAGGGGGCACAGCTTTCTTGGAAGCTACACAACTCTGATTTTCAGCATTTGAAAAAAATAATGTTGTTTCATTGAAAAAATGCCTTATCGGGAGGAATGCCATCTCACACGGGCCAAAACAGAAAAAGCCCCAGCCTGATGTCATTCTTAAATGTAATTGTATTTTTTAGGTGTCTTAAATTGAACGTTTTTTTAGATTAATCTCAGGAGGAACATTCATTCAATGCACCGTAATTTCTGAATTTTTTAATGTTAATAATCACCCATAGGCAAAAGACATATATTTCATTAGTAGTGGTAGACAAAACCTGTTTCCTGAAGAGGATAGAAATAGTGTAGGATAGGAACTTCTGGAAGGAAATTAACTGCCAGACTTTTTCTTATCAAATGTCCATTGTCACATTACAAATTTAGAACTCTTAAAAAAGTACGATTTTTCCTAAAGTGTCAATTGCAATTTTGAAAATATTTGGTAAATCTTTAAAAAATTGAGTTTTGTAAACTGATATAATTATTATCAGGCAATTTGAAGAAATATGTAGGGTTTCCCATGAAGTGAAAATGATCATGGCATTTCTAAAAAGCAGTAATGAAAAGGATATTTGGTTATAATAAGAGGTAGCAACAGAAGCCATCAGATCGAATAAGAGGAGAAAGGCAGATTTTACAGAAGTTGTTAGAGATGTTTTTGGCAAGACGACCAGAAAGATTTATCAGTAGGAGAACCAAGGAGGTTAGCGCACCTTCGTTCGATGAAAGCCCGCTTTGCTCGTCGAAGAGTATCCCTGCAACGATTTCTAGCTGAGTGAAAATTAGCGAGAGTGGTAGGAGAACGAGAATTTTTCCACCCCCGATAAGCGCTGTCTCTGGCCTGAATGGCCAGAGAACAGGCACGATCGAACCATGGATTTAAATGCAGGAGAGAAAGATTTAGTCGAAAAAGGAATGAACCTGCTCATCCCGTCAACGATTACAGCTCCCACCTTAGTGGCAGAAGGCGAAGCGTCATCAGAGTCAAAGCAGTCATTCCAATTATAGTTAGCGTAGAAGCGACGCAAGGCCCAATCACCTGATCAAAGTAAAAACCGCATAGAGGAGGATGGAGCTGTTGGAGAGAAAGTATTAAAGTTAAGAGATATAAGGTTGTGGTCAGATTTACCAATAGAGCTTATTACATTTGTTCTATTTGGAATTATTTTCACGAAGAAATATCCTTCCTCCATAAATTTTCAAGTTTTAATCTTTTTCCTTTTAACCTTTTAAGTAAACTGGTGTCCACATTTCTCAACAACATCTACCACCCTAAAACTACATCCTATTATATTACTAAATGCCCTGTCTATGATAGTTTTTCTTACATTGTACGTTTTTCCAATGATCTTCACTCCCAAATTCGAATTATCCTACAGAAACACTTTCCACAATATAAGTTTCTTTTCTCTTTTATTAATAATCACTCATTCGGTATCTTTTCTAAGATTAAAGTAAGTATTCCCATTTGCTTGTGGTCCAGCGTCGTTTACAAATATAATTGTGCCGACTGTAATGTCGACCATATAAGCCAAACCAATATACAACTTAAGATGAGAACCTTCAAGCACACGGACATTTCCTTTCGTACTAATCTTTCTATTTCTCAACCAGAGAATTCAGCTATCAGGGATCATTAAGATCTTACTAAACATCCTATATCCATCAATAACTTTTCTATTCTCCAAAATACTTTTACTGAACAAGAACTTAAATTAAAATTGTAGAGTCCTTATACATTAAAATCCTTAAACCAAAACTTAATATCCATAACTCTTCTTTGTCACTTCAAATTGCTTGATCTGTTTTTTTTTTCATTCTTTCTCTTCTCTCTCCGTTTGATTCTTTCTTTTTATTTATTGTCTTTTCTATCCCTTTACCCATTCATTTTATTTTTGTTTTTCGTTAGTAATCTTTAATTTACTATCACTTTTTAAACTTCACACT
>JABUQX010125217.1:0-11784 GCA_015478945.1 Trachelipus rathkii
TTGTTGTACTTCGTTCATTCAATTTGGGTGTTTAACCGTTTTCGCATTTATCATTGAAACGCTTTTCGTTCAGTGCTCCTTCATTCTCTCTCTCTCTCTCTCTCTCTCTCTCTCTCTCTCTCTCTCTCTCTCTCTCTCTCTCTCTCTCTCTCTCTCTCTCTCTCTCTCTCTCTCTCTCTCTGGATAACCACGGAAATTATAGGGGTAATAGTTTGTGTTGTTGGGAATATATATTCGGTATTTTGAAAGAGTTAGTAGAGTGGCTGATTATTGAAGAACAAGGTGCAATTAGTAGTAGATAATGTGTAGATTAAATTTTTAGATTGAAGCAAATGATTGAGAAAAGAGAAGAATAAGCTTTATATAGGTTTTATTAACTAGCAACAGTTGTTTGACAGGATTCATAGGGAAGCTATGGCAGGTGTTAGTTAGTGATAGGTTGCTTAGTGGAATCAAAAGTATTATGTGGATAGTGAAGCTTATATAAAATTAAGTGGAGAGGATAGTGCATAGTTTTATATTAATGGAGTGAGACAAGGATGTGTTATGTCTCCATGGCTATTTAATTAAAGGTAGGGGAGGACGTTAAACTGATGGAGAATTGAAGAGTGGTGTGCCCTGCTTATTTATTTGTACGCTGATGATTTGGTTTTGAGTGGCGAATCTGAAGAAAATTTGACAGGGTATGTAAAAGGAAGGGTTTGATTAATAAATGTAGGTAATAGTAAGGTGATGTTCGTGAGGAGAGTCTAGTGTTATGTTGGATGGTGAGCAATTGGTACAAATGTCAGAATTTTAATATTTACGTTATATGTTGGTTTAAAAGGACAGATGATGCAGAATGTAGTAACAAAGTTGTGAATGGTAGGAAGGTGACTCTACTAAGTCTAGTGCGAAACGGTTCTGCATGAGAGTATGTAGTTCTCGGTGTTAATGTATAGTAGTGAAACTGATGTGGAATAAGGGTCGTGTTAGGTGTGAGAAGAATTAATAAAATGAATGAGCATGTTAGGGTGTTGTGTGGTGCGAAGAATGGCGTGAATGAAAGAATAAGTGTTTTAAGATGATTTGGTCATATTGAAAGGATGGAAGATAGTCAGTTGGTTGCGAGGATGTATAGTGGTGAGTGTGCTAGGAATCGACCGGCTGGGAGACCGAAGAAAAAGTGGATTGAGCTAGTAAAATAGTGTCTGAAGGAGAGGAATGTGATTTTGGCAGAGGCGAGAAAAAAAGGTGCATAATAGGAGTGAATGGCGGGGTTTATTGTGGGGGCCTGGCCCAGGAAATGAGCCCTTAACATTGACGAGATATCCCAGTGGGGTCTGTAGCAGTGTTGTGTGAAACCCTAGGGTGGATATTTGGCTGTGACAGGCTCGCACTTGAGGGTAAGAGGGGGTTCTCTTTTTGACTTAGTCATGCTCTTCTACTTAACAATTCGGTTGCCGGTGTATGTTGGGGACCTCACCCCCAATCTGGGGTCGGAGAGGAAGATAAAGATGTGAAGATAGATATACTGATACACTAACGTGCAACAGGAACAGTTCGAAACCTGTTATAAAAAATATTATTATTATTAATACAATCCCTCTAGCACAGCGTTTCTCAACCGGGGGGTCGTGACCCCTAAGGGGGGCGCGAGCGTATACACGGGGGGGGCGCGGTGGGTAAAAAAAAAAATACGAAAAACGGCTTTTATTTATGAATTATAATCAACTGTTACACGGTTATTTATAAAAAGTTAATAATTAATAAAATAGAAATAATATACTTAAAGAATCCAAAAGCATCTTTTATTAAGGAATTATATATATATATATATATATATATATATATATATATATATATATATATATATCTCTATATATATATATATATATATATATATATATATATATATATATACTCTTGCTCTCTCATCTCTCCCTATGGAGACAATTAGAGGGGGTCTTGAAGATTACTAACTTTGTATGCGTTTTGGTTTTTGGGGGGGTCGCGAGGCTTAAAAGGTTGAGAAACGCTGCTCTAGCATTTTTTAATAGTATGCTCTTGTAAAATTATATTAATTTGACTTTTTTTTTTAAATACCTTTCTAAAAAATAGATATTTATTAATGGAACATGTAGACTTCACTAATTTAAATTGCGTCATATCAAATTTTTGCATGAACTAAAACTATCCATTTTCTTCTTTTCAGAATATAAAAACGCTATGCTAACACGTGGGTATTGATGGAAATCGATCGCTACTTCATTATGCTGTACATTTAAGTTTCATCAATTCATTAAATATTAAAACTGGTAAGTAGATTACTTTGTTAGTACCCTGTTTTATAGATAATAAAACTGGTAAGTAGATAACATTTGCTAATACCTATTTTTTTATATCGATTACCACCACTCATGGGCATGCCTATTTTCAATAAGTGGGCATAACAAAAAAAAAGTGCCCAGTCAGGCTCGACCAAGTTTCTTTGAGGGCTGAAAAATGAGGGCAGAGAATTACAATGAAACTGGTGGCAAAACATCAAACTTGCCTGGATTTGCCAATCTTCATACAAAATTTGTTTTGTGAGTGCGCCGCGATGTAGAGTGAAAGTGGTCAACTCCCTCTAGCACTTACCGTTATAATACTAGGGGAAAGAGGGAGAACATAAACTTTACGCTGTAGAGATAAAAGATCATGAAAGTTAGAAAATAAGGGTCAATAAAAGATCATGAAAGTTAGAAAATAAGGGTCAATTTATTACCTTAACCAAAAGTTAGGTGAAACTGTGGCCCTCTCTCTCCCTTCCCAGATGTGAAAGCCGTTCTTCATAAAAGAAAACTGTATTTGGAGTAACCTATCAGAATAAAATTCTCTCAACCAGAAGCAAACTTGCTTAATTAATAAAGCCACCCTAGGATCTGTTGTGGCTCTGGATTTTTTTTTTTTGATTTTTTTTTTGAAAAAGAATATTGTAGAATCCAATTTTCGAGAGCAAGCTATGCCGAATTTTGATTTTTCAATTAGTTAAAATTTGACCAGGCTGAGACGACCCCACCGGGAAATTCTCTCCAGATTGGTAAGAATGGAAATCTTGAGAAATATGACGGATTGAAAACTCAGAAAAGAGTAGATTACATTAGATAAACAACCTTCATGCCAGCAGAAGTTCCACCAAATTTCAAAGAGCAGAAAAAAAGATTGTAATTAAAATTTCAAAGTGGTGTCTAAAATTGACTGTTTTTTTAATGAAATTTCAAGTATTATTGGAAATTTAATCAGGTACTAAAATATTTTTGTGTGAAACCTGTTTTAATAAAAAATTTAAAGCTTCTATTACGCTTTTTTCTTTAATTTTCACATTACGTATTTAGAACCTAAAGTACGATTTTTAATCTTAATTTTCACCCCTTGAATTTATTTTGTTAATCTTAACCAAAATTTGAAGAGTTTTTGAACGGAAATATTTTCAAAGCTATTTGAAAAAAAATAATGTGTTTCCATTGAAATGCAATTTCAAAAAAGCTGAAAAGTGAATTGTATTAATAGTTTTAGAATGTACCCAAAAATTCCTATTATTTTTTAATGAAAAGTATTTTCAAATAGTTTGTTTTTATATACCAAATATTATCATTAACAAAATATTAAAATTCAGACGTTGTTATTTGAATAAATAAAAAAATTTATAACTTCTAAAATTACGGTTACGTTTTCACTTAAATTTTCACATTATATAAATATAGAACTCTTAAAAGTACGCATTTTCCAAAATTTCCTTTAATCCGGGATTTATATCATGTTTTGGTAAGTCTCAAGTTTCTGATTGTAATGATATTTTTAGCATTAATTAAAAAATAATAAAGATGTTTTCAATTGCAAATGCAATTTCCAAAAGCAGAAAGGATAAATTTTATTAATGCATTTTTTGGTGAATGTAAATGTAGGCTGTGCTCTTTTTAATGATATTTCAAACCCTTGTGTTTTAAATGGAACCGGAATAATGAGTTAAAATAATTTAGGAAAGCAGCTTTGGTTTAATAACAAAATTTAAAACTCTTGTAATTGATTACGATCGCTTTTATAAAATTTTATTCAGCTTGCGAAGTAGAAATCTCAAAAGTATGATTTTGTTAAACAATTTATTACCTAAATTTGCAACAGCTGTAATTATTCTTTAATAAATCTTAAAACTGTATTTTTTAAATACGGTATTTTCAACAGCAAATTTGAAAAAATAATGGTGTTTCCATTGAAATGCAATTTCAAAAAGCAGAAAATGAATTTATTTTAATAGTTTTAGAATCTTTTCTAAATTAACTTCTATTTTAAGGAAATTTTCAATAATTTTGTTTTTATATTATCCAAATATTTCATTTAGTTGGTGAAACCTGTTTTAATAAAAAAATTTAGACTTCTAAAATTACGCCTTTTTCTTAAAATTTATCATATTATAATTTGAACTCAAAAATTATAATATAAATTTTCAACATTTATGATTAATCTAAATTATCGTGAATATTTGAATAATTAGTTTTTTAATAATAAAATTTAAGCATTTTGAGAAAATTAAGCAACTTTCTCCTTGTAAAGCTATTTCAAAAAGCAGAAAAAGTAAATTTGATTGAGGAGTAATTATTTTGGTATTGTCTAAAACCTTGACTTATGATCCGCTTTGTTTTTTTTAATTTATGGGAATTATTTTTGTTTCGCCTATCAGTTCTATGTATTTTATAAAGAATTAATCTTTTTCATATCCTAAATATTTCATTAGTTGTGAAAACACGTACTTATAATTACATAAGAAAATTTTATTAACTTCTTGCTGTATAAAATTACGTTCGCTTTTCGTTAAAATTTTTCACACATCTTATAACGAATATTCAGAGACTCATTGATAAAAAGTATACGCACATTTTTTTCCTAATTTTATTTTCAACATTTGGAAAATTATTTGGTAAATCTTAAAAAATAGAGTTTTTTAAAACGGTAAGGTAAACTTTTAAAAGTGTCCCGAAGCTTTGTTACTTATGAAAATTAGCTTATTACAAAATAATTTTTCCTTATAAACTTGTATTTTGAGCAGTGTGTGTTTTAATTATTTTTAGACCCAAAAACTCATTTTATAAAATTTAAAATATCATAGGCAGTCGTTTGTTTTTGGTTGTTTAGCTGTTGTTAGTGCCCGGGTGTCACAAGTTCATCTGATTTGCTATTCATAAGTGTTTTATTTCTTTACTTTGGCTAAAAGTACATTTAAAAACTTCTATTTGATTTGTTTTTAAATAATAACTGCATAAAAGAGAAAATTACAAATTGTATTTAATTTTATCATCTTTTTAGCTATTACTATAATATTTTGGTTTTATTAAATTATAACTTTTATTTTGTAATTCCTAATGATTTTATAGTAGAATTATCACAGTTTAGTGTTGTAAATAGATCAATTATTTAACGCACTCAGTTAAGGCATAATATCCCGCTAAGTCGCGACCACTTTCTTGGTGCTTGTTTTCGTGTGGACATATGAACAACACATTATTTAGCCGCATGAACCCTGCCGGGTAATATTACTACGTACCGGGTCCGCGAAAATATGGAGCGTTGTATTCCTAAGGGTGGGGGCATACATCCTAGAGGATGATATTCTTTGTACACCGTCCCGCCATTCAGTATGTAGTATCATATTAGTTTGTGTACTGTATCAAGGTATATTTTACGAATATTAACATTGTTTCAAGCGGTATTAGTTTATTTACAATTCTGGTATATCCAGTTGTTTTATTACTAACCAAGTGAGATATTTTCGATGGTTACCTCAATTGTTTAGAATTGACCATACAACAGCTGATATACCAAAGCAGGAATAATGAAATTACCATACTTCGATGTGATAATTATTCTTTGAGAGTAATATTTATATAATACATGAACAACATCTCCCAAAGTGCCCATGAAATTAATTATGATGGAATATAATGACAGAATGTTTTTGTATCAAGGAAGGAGAAGTTTTATTATGCATAGTACGCTATGAAACTTCTCCACTCACAATTGTGTTATTTTAATCTAATATACAAGTTAATATAGTAAATTATGTAATAAAATATTAGTTTTGAATTGCGACCTTTCTTCAAAAATTTAGAACTTTTTTCATTTATACTTTATTTTGTTGGTGGTAGATTTCCCTTTTCCTGACATTAACTTGAAATAACGAGGAGGAGTATTGGGACAACTCCTATTCCTTTTTAGGAACTCTACGTTATATCCAGTCCTATGTAGGTGTATAAAGCTTTAAGGGCATATTATAAACTTGTTTTTATCAGTCTCCTCAAGTTAATAAGATCTTAGGCAATAACCCCCAAAGAGGAACATAACCAGCGTCAATCACCTACCGGGGAGAAAACCCCTTGTATTTGTCTATTTCCTCAGGAATTCATTTTCCTTGATCAGAAATGTTTCGTAATCCAACTAGAATGTTCTATTTTATTCACTCAGGACTATATAAACGTGTATGACCAGTGAATGGGTATTTTCTAAGGTAATATTATTACAACATAACAATTTTCACCATAGTAAAAGAAAAAAAATGACGACCATAATATAAACGAAACGGTTAATTTATGGAAATACAAAATGATGTTAATGAAGTTTACAACGGCATTCATAAGAGATATATTTTCGGCGAAATACCCGCGTATTTCATGATGAATATTTACGCCGTGCGCGGGTTCAATTGTGTGGTCTGTTATTACCGGGCACCGGGTCGCGCTTGCGAGCGCTCTTGCGTTTTGGCCCTTCACGGTGATCTACTATAATCTAGTGAATTAATTATTCTGAGTGTCTGTCTATTATTATTTTCATCATTATTATATTTGTATGCATACTTCATAATATCTTCTAGTAACAGCATATGTATTTACCTATTGTTTTTAGTGACTTTCCGTCGAGTTGGATAAAGATTTTATAAGACAGTGCTCAGGTTTAATCTTATGAGATGTCTGATGCGAGATTTGTAATTAAATGTATGAAATTGCTTATTTTTTATTACTTAAAAAAATAAATTTATAAATTAAGTGATATATATTTAGTGAGCAGTAAGTGATAATTATTAGAGGCGGTATATTCAATACGAATCTGAATTTTCTCATTTCTGTATATTTTTTATATAAACTGAGTTGTTGTCAATTATTAATAGTTTTTTTATTTCAAATTGTGGTGGAGCTCTCCCTAGCCACGAAGAGAGGGAGCTCATGTCTAATGAGAACCTCTCATTATGGTAGTTTTGATACTTATGATGCGAGGTGAGTAATTGACTGTAACGCCAGTATTTCTAATATTTTAGAGAAAGTTAGACGTTTTTGAGTAGACTACTATCATGAAGTATAGTTTTAAATTGGGAGTTTTGGGTATATTGTTCTATAATGTTTATTTATTATATAGTATATTGAATAGATTATTGAAAAATGTATATAGATCACTATAATTCTACTGATGACGTATATATCCTGATGTCCAGAATTCTCATAACGCTTACCTGGTAATACCTTTTCGAATAGATATTATTTTTTTCATTTATCGGGTATATGTACCGCTTATTACGACTAAAATAGAAAACTTATACTAATCCATAGAGTATTATTTATAATTTTTATGATTATATTATATATTACATATATATTTACTATTTAAATTTTGACAAATTTGACTTTATATGTTATAAATATTTTTTATTCTATATTGTTGGCTAAATTATTTATTTAAGTACTCTACTCATCTTCATCATCTCAATGGTTTATGCCACATCTATTTGACATTTTATCAGGTAGAAATAATAACTTACAAAAACACTGTTAACTTAATACTGAACTTAAAGTCTTTGTCTTAAGAAAATAATCCACACGTGCTTTCTTTCTTCACGTTCAAATCATTGCGGCCTAATTACACATAATTAAATGAACTTTTTGTACCTAGAGTCAATAAAGCGATAAAAATTAAGGTATATTCTCTAGAAAAGCCAAATTCAGCTCAATAGTGCGCGATCGGTCATATAGAGATAAGAATATAGTGATTACTCACATAGAGTACAATCATCTTAAAAGAAAAGGTAAACATATTTCCTTGCGTTGAATCACTGACCTTTTTAAAGAGAATCTTACCTATTCCAGCATTGTAAGATTCCGAGTTTGGCAAGTATAACTATTTTTATTGATACAATAATAATAACATTGATTCTGTGTCTAGTACTGGATATGTCACGCTTTTGACGCGCTGGAAGTATTTCGGAGGAGCTTCGAAATCAGACCCGGGACTATTACATTAAAGAGAGCGTTTGTATGGACTCTAGAGATGATGTAATTTTTGTAGGTGGGACATATGCCCAATCTTTCCAAAATTTATGCTAATTAATACCCTGACGGCTGAGGATTTTGGTTTCCGAAACAGCCAACTTCTAACCTAGGACTTTTTGCCCTATCAACTGCATAAATAATTAGGAAAGCTATTCGAAGAAAGAATATCTGGTAGGAAAGCTCTGAACTTCAGTTTCAGTTAGGAAAGCGTTTTTGTTAAAGAGTGATCGTACCGTCTTTCGAAGTCAACGAAATTCAACACTTCGTCTTTTCTTAATTATTTCTCCTCTCTCTCTCTCATAATATATATACTATATAACAACAGTATTTATACTAGAAGATGAGGTAATCCGAGCGTTATTGTAAAATTAATAATCAATTATTATTATGACTACTATATCTGATAGTTATTTATAAGGTACCTAAAATGCGTAGCCTATCTACGGTAGAGGATACATAAATAAAAGGTTTGTATCTCTAATTAAATATTTAGTAGCCTGAAGTGTTAATTTTCTCAATCACTATAATTTTACAGATGAGAGGTCGTATTCGTATATCTGTATAGGCCAGTGCGGGTTGTTTAGTGTTATTTCAATTCAGTCTAGTGTTGGATTGTCAATGTATATACATAAAAAATACTTATAAAATAATACAATTAATAAGAAGTATAAAATATATTTTTTAAGCTGTCGTAAATTATTTATATATATATATTTTAGTTATGATTATTAAAAACTATATTTTTATATGTAGTATAATATATATTTAATATTATTTAGTATATGTTATTATATAAATACTAAATTTATAGATAGCTGATAACTTAAATATTATAATCTCTCTCAACATGTAACAGTAAGAAATACATAACTGTTGTATTGGAGGATTTGTAAGATAAGGAAATAAAAGAGACGTAGAGTAAATGAATTTTTAATATAAAATATACATGACGACATTATATTTACTTATAGGCAGAGAAAGAACTTATTATTTTATTTTTGTACTATAATTCAGCTGACTATTTAATGATGATTATAGTAATAAAACTTTTTAAATTTCTTCATACCTTTATATCAAAAACCTTATATAATTTTTATTTTAACGTGTATATGAGGGGTATGTTACTTAATATAGGTGTGATACTTATTCCTATATATATATATATATATTATTAACTGATTTTTAATAACTGATTTTATATTTTACTTTATCTCGTGTATAATTGCCTTTATAGATAGGTTTACAAGTGAACAAACTGTTATGATTAGTTAAATAATAAAATTTCATAAATTAATTTATATTTAATAAGTAAATAATAAAATTTTAATATTTATAAAATACTTCATATTTATAATATATAAAAAATATTTTATTAATACATAATAAATAAATGTATATTTAATTAATAAACTTAATATTATGTAAGTATTAATAATAATAGTTCTGTTTTTTGTTCAATAAGATTAATATATGATTGATTTAATGGTAGAGAGTAGGTAGAAGGGAAGGAAAAAGTATTTAAGTAATTAAGAAAACTTGAATGTTTGAAAATTTTCGAATGAATAGAATGATACTTTAAGCATAAGGTGAAGAATGAGGAAATGGAGATAAATTTGTTTGTGGATTTAATGTATAGACCTGAGTTGTGAGGCAATGAGAACAATATTGAATGAGTAGATATAGAATGGCTTAACGTATTTTATCTTATTTACAAAGTAGGATCATACCAAAATGTTTGATTATTTCAAATAAATTATACGTTGTTTGAAACGAATATCTAGAAAAGAGTATGGAACAAGTTATTTGATTGCTATGGTTTCTGTAACAGGGTGGTCTATGGGCAGAGACCGTGTGCGCCTTGCACCGGTTTTCCGGTTAGCAGCATGATGTTTGTTCTTTATATGTAAGTTATCCATTATGGGTAATATTATGTCCGCACGTGTACCAGGTGTATGATCCTAAATTTATCATGTGTGGTAGGTGTAGGTGTATCGTGTCTGTGTTTGGATTAGCTCAGGGCAAATTTAGATCGTCCTGTGTGTCCGGGATAACCTGTGTGTGTTGATGTGTGTGTGTGTGTGGTGTGTGTGTGTGTGTCTGTGTTAAATGATAATAACACTAGGCATGAAGTAAATGTAAATAATCTTGGGGCTTAATATTGAAGTTTATCCACTTGAGAAGTAGTGATTAAATCCGTTTCAGGTCAAGCCGTTTTCGATTCCATCCAGTTAAAAAACTCATGCTCATCGCCTGCTACTTTAGAAACTTGCAGGTTCGAATCGATTATGGGCCAAATTATCGTAAGTAGTACGTAACAGTAGTAGTAGTTTATTACTGAAAGTTAAAGAGAAGGGCATAAAGTTTAAGTGTGGAAAGAAAGTTCTTAAATATTTTGGAATTTTTTAGCCAACAAAGAATAAAATAATATTTTACATGATAGTCTTTAACAATTTAAAATATAATGAAACTTTTGATAGTCAAAGAAATAAATCTATGATAAGTTTCTTAGTCGAATATTTGTACAACCCATAAAGTTTTAGTGAATCATAAGTTACGAAATACCATCGTGATTAAATAATTGTTGTAGTCATAATTCAAATTAAAAAAAATAAACAAAAACTTCTTCTTAGTCGTACTCACTCCAATATTGGCCACTCCCCAAATTCAACACTATCAACTTCTGACTCGTGGATCTATTTTGAAATTAAATATGCTACTGTAATATTAATAAGTAAAGTAATTACTAATTATTTCTGCGTAAAAAATATTACTCAATTTGCAAACAGGCTCTTGTTTTACATGCGTTAAACAAAGGTTTAAAAAAATTAAATTTTTGAAAGTCTCGGCGAACTAGGTTTGGTTCGCGACCTATAGGTTAAGAAAGCTTATTCTGATATATCCAAAATTGAAAATAAAACTTTCCTATTATTTGGTGATAAAACGTTCTGTTTAAGGGTATTACATTGATAGAAATAGTTATTTAAAGTATAAGTTTAATTTCTTAAGGCAAACTTCAAACTCAGACAGCAGGTTTAAATTCTATGTGACTTTTGGTTGGAAAATTTTATGAAGTTACAGTAATTAGACCCAGTCATTTATAGATGCATCTTAATTAAAATTCAGGTAATAGTTGAGATAAGCGGATTCTGACGAATTATCGAATTTTTTTCCGATGTTTTTATTTTATGTATCTTTCTTCCTTATGTAAAATGCCTAGAAGAGGGCTGCCAAACCTCTCATATAAATTTAATCGATCTACCGAATTTTATATTTAAATTCTTTTTATGACCCATTAAGTTTAAGTTAATTTAAGTTTTGTTAAGTATAGACTAAATCTGTGTATACTTAAAACTCATAACCTTACCGATTTTTCGAATATATATTATTATATATATATATATATATATATATATATAATATATATATTAATATATAATATATATATATATATATA
>JABUQX010125218.1:5000-10000 GCA_015478945.1 Trachelipus rathkii
ATCAACAAATGAAAGACAAGATTTTGAACAGTACTATAATAAGTTTATAGGTAAAGAATACAATATTTATGAAGAATGTGAAAAGTACTGTGTACAAGATGTTAATATACTAAGAAAATGTTTTGAGAAGTTTAGGGGTAGTTTCATTAAAGAATTTGATATAGATTGTCTAGATAACAGCACAACAATTGCTTCCCTGTGTTTCTCCATTTATAAAAATGTGTTTATGCCTGAGGAAAAAATTACTATTCTAGGTCGAGAGAACCCTAAACCTTTCACCTACGAAGCAATTCGCTGGCTCATGTATCAGAAAAATGACAATAAAAACATGAAGGCAATGCTCGCAACGGTAGAGAGAAAGGGGTTCAAAAATTAAAGAACAAGGTTGGGCTTTACCCTGACGGGTTCGGATATGTGAACGGTATGAAAACAGCTTTCTTATACCACGGTTGTGCATGGCATGGACATAAAGACTGTAATAAAGGAAAAGGTACGCTGCATAAAGTATCGGCTGTAGACCGCTACAATCTCACCATGAAACAAGAAGATAGGTATAAAGAAGCCGGTTTTAATATCGTACGTGTGTGGGAATGTAAATGGAAGGTACAAAGGCCCAAAAATCATTCAAGATCCTGGATCATACCCTCGAAAACATAAAGCATTCAATGATTATATTCAACGTCCTTAGTAAGATGTTGTTCAGCAGGCTCAATAATCGACATTCATATGTTGGAGGACGTACTGAGCCCTTCGTACATTACTATCACAACTAAAGGAACAGAAGATCATGTATTTAGACTATACATCACTTTATCCTTATGTTCAGAAACGAATGAAATACCCTTGTGGTCCCCCTGAAAAACTAATAGGTGATAAAGTGCCAGGCATTGAATCATTTAAGAATGGACTCAATGATGAATATTTCGGTGCTGCTTACATTAAGATTCTTCCTCCTCAAGACTTATACATCCCTGTCCTCGCTGAACGATCCAAAAATAAACTAATATTTTCACTCTGTGTAAAATGTTTTAAAGAAAATTGATCTACATGCAATCATGATGAGAATGAACGTTCTATTGAAGGTGTATACACAACACCTGAAATTCAGTTGGCATTAGAGATGGGATATGAAATACTTAAAATATTTGAAGTCTGGTCGTTTAAAGAAAAGGAGTTTTTATTTGAGGGATATGTGAACCACTTCCTAAAAATAAAGACAGAGGCATCAGGTCCGCCAAATAATATTCATGAGGACGATCCTGATTTCGAGGAAAAACTTAAAGAGTTTGTCCGTCTTTTCAAAGAAAAGGAAGGTGTCGATCTTGATATTAACAATATCAAGAAAAACCCTGGGATGCGGTTCATTGCAAAATTGTGTCTCAATTCTCTTTGGGGAAAATTTGCGCAAAATACGCCTACAAGAGAAGATGTAGTATGTACTGGTGATAAACAAGTATGGGAACTAATCAATCAATGTGATGTTGAAGTCCCCTGCGTTATACCAATAGGCAGTAAATATGTTGTGACAGTTGTAAAAAATGCACTAGCCGATCGATCATCAACTGCAACAAATATTCCTATCGCATCGTTTACAACTGCATATGCACGTTATAAAATTATACGAGTTACTTTACAAGTCAAACAAAGGCAATCGTACTGTGATCAGACTCTTGTATTTTTGTCGCTGTTGAGAAAACGATGAAAGTTTCCTTGAAAGGGAAACTTTTTAGGTGAACTAACAGATGAAATAGCAGATTACGGTTCTGGGGCATACGGTGATTCCTTTGTGTGTACTGGACCTAAGTCTTATGCTGTTAGAATAAGAACTGCAGATGGAAATATAAAATATATTGTAAAAGCCAAAGGTCTTACAATCAATAAAGATACAAAAGATACTATTAATTTCGAAAAAATGTTAAATTTAACGAATGATCGTTGCTCTGAAAATAATATAGGGTCACGCTGAGTCACTGTATGATGAATATCAAAAACCACGATTTTCTACTATCAATCGACAATGGATAAAATCAAATGTAAATGCTGACTCGATCCCGTTTTAGTAACACTGCCACTACCTCATAAAAAGTCTGTTCGAATAGACGATCAGACTCCTAATGCCTAATTTACACGGAAGTACAGAGGGGGTTTGTGTTATAGTGTTCCCTACTACAACTTTTCAACCTGGAAAATACGGAGGTGTTAGTATTGTTGCCGGTACTAAAACGGTACAACACACATCCAACTAAGCCGAATCTTTATTAAAAATTAATTTCGCACGGTGGTCATACGGTTATTAAGGGTACAATTAATTTCTCCTTTCACTCTTTGTCCCCTCCTTCTATATAATGTTTAATGTTTTTTTTTTTCTATGTACAAATATTCTGAATAATAAAAATGTAAATAATAAAGTTATTTTATTAACCCTTAGCATAAAATCATTTTCATGTTTCGTGTTGATTATTTTCTGAAAGGGGGAGGAGTCTAAAAAACACATAAAAATAAAATATTTCAAAAGGTTAGTTACAAACGTCTGCAAGGGTTCAACTATTGAGTAATGTTTTTACGTGTGTGTGTATGTATATATGTGTGTGTATCATTTATTTCATTAGTTATTATGTTAGAGATATGGCTTGGCAAAGAGCGTGAAATAGGTTATCGTTTTGTTATGAAAAGTTAGTTACTTAATGTTGTTAAAGTATGGACTTTGATAATAGTTAGCAAGTTTAATTCGTGCTACCGTTAGCATATATTCGTTGGTTAGTATATAGAACTTATTTTTTGTTATGTTTATCCCCAAGATGATACTCGAAATGTGTGTTGAATCAATAGATCAATAGATCATGGATGAGATGGGGAGGGGGAGGAGGGTGGCTTGATTTACTGCTTTAGGGTGTGTAAAAACGTAAAAATTTTAGTAAAAAATATGACTTGAATTCAAATAAAATCAATAGATCAATAGATCAATAGATCACTAGATCAAGATAGATCATGGAGGGGTGGAAGGGGTAGGGTGGTTGGTTTGATTTACTAATTTACTGCTTTAGGGTATGTTAAGACATGACAATCTTAGTAAAAAAATTATGACTTGAATCAATAAAAAGATTAATAGATCAATAGATCAAATAGATCTTGGGCGAGGGGAGGGGTGGGGTGGTTTGGATTTACTAATTTACTGCTTTAGGGTGTTAAAACGCAATGTTTTAAGTTATAACATGAAAAGAATAAGTTTTTTTTAGTAAAACAAAAAAGTTTTAAAGAAATAAAATAAAAAATAAAAAAAATAAAAAAAAAAAAAAAAAAAAAAAAAAAAAAAAAAAAAAAAAAAAAAAAAAAAAAAAAAAACACAAAGTATAGATGTTAAAAATAAAATTCTGTTATAAAAAAATAAAGTTAGAAAAAATAAAAAAATATAAATAAAAATAAAAAATTAAAAAAAAATTAAAAAAGTAAAAAATTAAACAAAAGTAAAATGTAATAAAACTTATATAAAAAAAAAAAAATAAAACACAGATTATAAAATAAAAAATTAAAAAAAAAAAAATAAAAAAAAAAAAAAAAAAAAAAAAAAAAAAAAAAAAAAAAAAAAAAAAAAAAAAATTAAACACAAAGTATAAATGCAAAATAAAACTTACCAAAAAAAATAAAGTTAGAAAAATAAATTTAAATAAAAAAAAATCAAAAATTAAAAAAAATTAAAAATAATAAAAAAATTAAATAAAAAAATCAAACTTATACAAAAATAGTTAGAAAAATAAATTTAAATAATTAAAAAAATCAAAAATGAAAAAAAAATAAGTTAGAAAAATAAATTTAAAATAAAAAATAAAAAAATTAAAATAATAAAATTAAACACAAAGTATAAATGTAAAGTAAAAACTTATAAAAAAAATAGCAAACAATATATGCATGTTTCAACTTGAAGAAAGTTTTATTGTGATTCTAGAGATTCTTCTAGATTAACCTCTATATGAAGATTTTGAAAATATAATGTCAGTCTTCAACATTTAGAAAAATTGGTTATCTTTGCAAAGATGCAAAATGCAATTGACGACATGTACATGTTAGAACAGAAGCAGTTATGTGAATAGTAATGATATTGTATTATTAAACGAATGTTTACTAACTCAGCACCACACCGGCTCCAGCACCGGTGCCTGTGTCGACTCGGAATCCTCCGACTCAGACTCCGACTGCTTCTCCTACTCCTCCTTTATTGTAATTATTGTAATTATTTTCTTTCGATTATATTTTTTAATGTAAAAAGTCAACCAGAACACCTAAAAAGACGACTTAACAACATTATAGGAATAAGAAACATCGATAAATGATTGGAACCAATCAAAAATTATCAACCGATCATTTAAAAAGTTCTACAGGAAACAAAAAAAAACCCTGCCTTGGGGGGCTACGCCCCCCTTTTAGGGGGCTAAACCTCCGAAAACAGTCTTTCAGACCTTAAATTTGATCTCACCGACCTTAAAAACCCTAACCTTGACACATCAAGCTTGAAAACCCAAATGTTGCATAATGTTGATTTGCAACATTTGCAACATTGCATGCAACATTGCCTTGCAACATTTTGGCGGTTAGTTGTCCACCTTTTACTACTACTATTACTGCTAATAATAATAATAATAATAATAATAATAATAATAATAGTAATGATAATAAATAATAATAATAATAATAATAATAATAATAAGAACAATAATATAATAATAATAATAATAAAATAATATAATAATAATAATAATAATATAAATATAATAATAATAATAATAATAATAATAATACATAATAATAATGATTATAATTAAATTAAATAATAATATATAATAATAATAATCATTAAATAATAATAATAATAATAATAATAATAATAATTATAAATAAATAATAATAATAATAATAATAAAATAATAATAATAATAATAATAATAATAATAATAATAATAATAATAATAATAATAATAATAATAATAATAATAATAATAATAATA
>JABUQX010125218.1:15000-17500 GCA_015478945.1 Trachelipus rathkii
CTATAATTTTTACAATTTCCTGCGTCTCCCTTACCTTTATAAATGGGGACTATTATTGAACCTTCCCCAACTTCCGGCACTCTACTCTCCACCCAACAACTGTTCAGAAATCTCAGCATCAAATGGCTTTCAGCCCCTCCTCCCTCTCTCCTCAAGCTAACTCAAATATTTATCCCATTCCTTCCCAGGAGTTTTTATGGCTCTTCATTTTTCCTTAACGTCTCCTCAAATTCCTCCTCCTTATTACCTTCTCCTCTTCTTCCTCCACGTTTCTCTCCTCCTCATCTCTCTCCCCTTCCTCTTCCGACTGCACTTCCACATTCAACAGCTCATCAGAGTACTCTATCCACCTTTTTGTTTTTTTCCTCCGGGCTTTACCAATGTTTCTCCATTTTTTGTCTTTGATATTTACATACTCTACTCTTCGTTCCTCTATACGTTCTTGCCAAAGATATTTTGTGGTTGCTTTCCTTCCATCTCCTTCATCAAGTATCCTTTGCTAGCTTTCCTAAGCCACCTGCCTCCGTTTGCCCTCCTCTTCACATCTCTCCGGGCCCCTTTCATTTCCCGGGTTTGGGCTTCCAAGTACAGGCTTATAGATTATATATATATATATATATATATATATAAATATAAATATATATATATATATATATATATATATATATATATATAATATTCAAATAACTACATATAGCTTTACATATTTAAGTTATATAAAATATAACAAGAAAAAAAATCTAAATTTTAAAATACTAATGAATCACCATAAACTCCCATGATAAAGATGACAAATAATATTTATTTTATATGCATTTAACCAAATGTAGAAAACATCCGCAACATCCTCATTTTTCAAAAGAGGATGCGGATGCGGATGCGGATGTGCCGCTAAGTGAGGATGCGGATGCGGATGCGGAGTCAATTTAGGTGTATATCTTCTTCAATATATATAAAGGAATGAATTTTTCAAACTTGACTAGTATATACATATATTTCGCTAGTTTGCTCACTAGCTGGTTGATATGTTCTTTAAATGTCATTTTTTCATCTAACGTTACCCCAAGTATTTTAGCATTTGTGACTCTTTTCAAGTCAACTCCTTTAATTTTTATGTTGAAATTATCAGCTATAGTTTTATTGCTAATTATGGTGTATGACGTTTTTTGCAAGTTTAGTGAAAGTTTATTAGAATCTATCAATGTTGTGATCTTATTTAAGACGTATGCCGCTTTTAGTGATAGTGTAGCCGGATTTTTATCCTTTATTAATATTGGAAAATATCAATCAGCAAAATGAAAACCATGAAAGGTCGGTGTTTGAATTAAATATATTCATTGGTATAAAATATAATATAATGGGCCAAGAATAATTATCCTTGTGGAACACCGCAAGTTGTTTGTAGTGTTTGTAGTGGTTCCGAGAATGTTTCACCTATTTTCACATACAGAGAACTTCCACTTAGATATGTTTTAAATCATTGCAGTGCTTTTCCCTTTATTCCCATCTTATTCATTTTGCTAAGTAGTATATCATGATCCTATTGTATCAAACGCTTTTGTAAAGATTCAATAATATAAGTGCAGTTGAATTTTTATGTTCTATATTTTCTATAATTTTTCATCAACAAACAAGGGCTTCAAGTTGTTGATTCTGTTCTTTGTAAACAATTGATAGTCGTTAATAATAATTAATAATAATAATAATCTCTTTTTATTAAAAACTTAAGCCGGACATCAATGTGAAATTTAATGAAATGGGTACACCTAGTAATCCATGATAATAGTTGTATTTTGCAAAGCAATGTAAGCTTTTTTTCCGATTTCATTCTTGATTTTAAAAGTTTTTGTATTACATGGGTACTTATATTTATTTTTTTATATTTAGACCTTTTTTTTTTGTAGCTGCCATTATAATATTAATAGTTAGTTACGTGATCATGCCTGAAGTATGCAGGCGAAATATTGGTATAATATTTTAAAAGTTTTAACTTCTTTTTATTCTCGAATAGTCCTTGGAAATAAAATTCTTCTGAAATAAAGAAACTATTTAGAAAGAATGAAAGAACTTGTAAAAAGTTAAACGTTAAAATTGACGCTGATATAAATTTTCTTAAAATAATAATAATAATAATAATAATAATAATAATAATAATATAATAATAATAATATAATAATAATAATATAATAATAATAATAATAATAATAATAATAATAATAATAATTAATAATAATAATAATAATAATAAAAGCATCAAAATCTTACATTAATAATAATAATAATAATAATAATAAAAATAAATAAATAAATAATAATAATAATAATAATAATAATAATAATAATAATAATAATAATAATAATAATAATAATAATAATAATAATAATAATAATAATAATAATAATAATAATAATAATAAATAAATAAATAAATAAATAAATAAATAAATAAATAAATAAATAAATAAATAAATAAATAAATAAATAAATAACAAAACGCATC
>JABUQX010125218.1:22500-25000 GCA_015478945.1 Trachelipus rathkii
TACTAACCTTAATTTAACCAAAAACCTAACCATACGTCACATAACCTAACCTAACTTAATAAAATTTCAAAAATTAAAAAATAAATGATTTGTGTTACCTCCCGCAAGTAGTTATTGAATATAACACACACTGGTTGACAAATATTTAAATTCCTCTTTGTTTTAATGTAATGTTAATTAAAGATACCATAAGAAACTATAAATAACAATAATTAGAAATATTGAAAAACAAATCTTGAAACATTTTTTTTAGCAACCAATTACAGTTTAAATATTAATAAAATTGTTAAAAAAAACTTAAAATATAAATAAAAATTAAAAAAAAAGAATTAAAAATTTATCGAGCTTCACCAATACTGTAAATATTGAATAACTTAATTTCTCTCTTTCATAGGGTAAATTTTACCTTTTTCATTATTAACAAAACTTCACGCACAAAGAACGTAAGAAAAAATTGACATAACCCATTTTTTCATATACTTTCTAAACCCATTCTACATGACCATTTTCTTTGCAAAACAGACTTCAAACTTTGTATGCCCTCCGTTATTTAATATTTCTGGTGTTTTTTCTTTTCTCTGGAATCGTTTTGCACTTATCACCTTTAGTATCTTTTACGTGAACTTTTAATATGTATTAGTTATAGAGTTAGAAGCTCCTGTTGAGGCTAGGACAGGACAGGACAGGACGCCAGCGATTAATCTCATAAAGACCTAAACGCTAGACTAGGTTCAAGATGCCAGCGATTAATCTCATAAAGACCACGCTAGGGCAGGACGGCAACGCTATCATCAAACCTCACTTATCCAAGCTGCTTGTTCCTTATAGTAAAGCTGCAAGGCGTTCATTTTACACTTTTGGGATGGTTTCTTATTACAGCAAGTGAAAGGGTCACAAAGTCTTTTGATTTTCATTCATCAATATTCTCACTATATTTGATTGTTCTAATCTTTTTCTACCGACATGAACTATTACTCCATTCTATTTATATCTCGTTATTAAAATAGACACTGCCCTTCAAGACTCTTTATTCAATCACCTCTTTTATCAAGGAGAATTTGCATACATACATCTTTCCATTGAATAGCATCTCATTGTATTCAACTTTAGTCTCATTCATTCATTCATTCATTCTAAAAGTTTTTTTTTTTTTATACTTTCTGTAGCTTATATATTTTTAAACCCAGATGTAACGCAGTTTATCGGCCCTTGATTTTGGTTATATTTTGTTTTCCCCAATTTTCTTTGCTATAGGAGGTGACCATTGGGAATTTCAGAGATAAAAAACGGTTTTGATTTGCACACTTACCTCTCACTTGTTTTCCTTTGGAATATTTTGTTCATCCGAATACATCTGTTGAAGAGTAAAGACAGACAATGTTTCTCCCTTGCATTAAGAACTATAACCTAACGTATTTTCATACTCCTCTTCTAAAACCCATAAACTATTTTTTAATATCGATGTTCTCAGTCTGTATATCTAAAAGATGTTACCATCTCTTAAATTTTGGCAAAGCTGGCAAAATACATTTTTTCATAATACCAGTGTCTTCTTTTCAAAATATAAAACGCTCAAATTACTGTATATATCTCTTCTTATTTCTTTTAACACCTTCAGTTGAAAATATACCTTTATAATTAAACTATTTGATCAATCCATTAACTCTAACATCAATCAAATGTCAATGATCTTCCTCTATGTCTAATTCTCCAATTAATTTAAGTTTTAATATTGTAATCTTTCAAAAATATGCCATTCGCTCTTTCTCTAACTTAAAAAGAGGGGCAAGTAGAAAGCTGGTAGCATTTTAATATTGGGCTTTTAAAACATGAGCTTATGAAATTGTAGTCTCTTTCAGCTGAATTCGGACTTTTATTCGATTAAAATAAGGAGGAGGACCACTTCTAACTCTCCAAATGACATCCACTGATTGTAACTTCAACTAACTGCGCAATCTTAGAGACTATTCGTACTAATATTGAAACAATTCTAGCTCTTCTAATCTTATTTACGACATTCTTATGAAATTCTTAACCGAAAATCTTCTCACTTTCTTACTGTTGGAGAGCTGTTCATGCCTTTATGATATATGCCATACATATTCTCTATTTATATCTCTATTTATATCATATTTATACTATTTTTATCTCTATTTATATACATATTCTCTATTTATATCTCGTTATAAATATTCTCTATTTATATCTCATTAAGCACAACTTAAAATTAGTATAACATTTTATATTCGAAACAGCTCATAACTTTTTCACAGAAGTGAAAAGCTTAAGACCTCCACAAAAGACAGCTGCAGCAGCAAGAGCTCTTTTCCAGGAAAGTGACTTCTTGGTCGGATTCAGAATAAGAAGCTATTAATATCCATTTGACAGGAACATCTTGGCATGATTTGAATATACCAGGAACATTTCATAAGTATGTAATTCTTCTCTTTTCTGTCTTTTTTTTTATGCAGTCACTAGGCGTAGTTAGAAACATTCGCCC
>JABUQX010125218.1:30000-36654 GCA_015478945.1 Trachelipus rathkii
TTCTTTTCATTAAATACAATTGGAGCACTCATCTGTCATCACCTTCTTTGAACACTATCAAACCATTTTAAAATCAGTGGAAAGTATGAAAAATAATAAACATCTCTTCTCTTCTACTTCATATAAGAAGTCTTCTTCTTCACCTCCCACTCAAAAGAAGACTTCCTCTTCTCATGTTTCCGATAAGTGATCCACGCAGAAGCAAACCACTCCTCCTCCAACAGAATCTAATATTCCGAATAAGATTTTCTCAGTGAAGTGTGAACTTTGAAGTGTAAACTTTCTGTCATGGATTCATTTCTTTCGGACCTGTCAAGAGTTTTTATTTAATTCCTTATGAAGTTTACACCATTTTTAAAATTAATTCATTTACTCATCATAAAGAGGAAGGGACTTCATGACATGCATAGTTGCCTCCTTCTCTCCTCAAGTCTATTAGAAAATTCCCGATACAGTCATTAACTTCATCATAGATCTACCTCCTTCATACTTCGACTCTCTTATTCATGCACACCCCGACTAAGACCTAGACTAGGTCTTAAAAAAATCAAATGAGTTAAAATCCATAGAAATCAGCTAGGGAACAGACCAGGGCTCCATCGGAACCATATCCTATCGCAGATTTCATTAGGGGATAGGATTCAAGGAAGAAAAGTACCATGTTGAAATCCCATGGTGCAAAGATTGGTTAAACGAGGTACCACCAAACCACCAGATTGCTTTTGCGACTCTTCATCGAGTCTCCAAGGGACATTCATAAACGAATCTGGATCCATCATCGCTTTATAGTGAAGACTGCTGAGCAGGCCACTAACAAGAAAAAGCCGGGCTTCAGCTAAAATAGTTTAACTCTTCGGGAATAGTTTAACTCTTAACTCGGGAATAGTTTAACTCGCAACCAGTACCATGTTGAAATGTGGTACCCCAGTTTAGATGATGGCTTCTCTCTTTAGACTGCTTCTCCAATTTAGGACTAATAGGTATTGGCTTACATTTAGAAGGTTTTTTTTTCACAAACTAGACTAAAAAAGTAAAAGGACCGTAATAGGCTCTGTTTCTTCTTGGAGGAAAATGGTGTTATGTATATCTTTCAATATACCTTCATCACCTTCAGTCTTGCTGTCAGTCCACATACACTGGGTGCTGTCATTTGAAACCACGCGAAGCAGTATCCACCAGATCTTTGCCCTTCACTTCTGGAGAACCATCCATATATGGACAATATCATCTTTTCTCATTCTTCAGTCAGCTCTTTAACCGACATATTTCATCAAACTACTACTCTTTTAGACGAAGGTGATTTCTATTTGTTCTAGAAACACAAATATTTCTGAACTTCAAACACTTTTCGTGTCTGAGGGAAAGAATTCATCTCACTAGAATCTGGAGGTAAGAGTTCTAGGATATCTTTTCAAAACCACTTCAGACCGATCAGACTGAGTGATTTTGAAATATTTTTTCCAACAAAACAAAGCATCAGCCTCTTTTTAAATTTACCAAAATCTTCTGCCCGTTTTCACGTTTCCTTCCCGTTACTTTATTAGGCCATCATCTATTGCAAAAGACGTGAGAACAGAAAATGGGTTCGGTCGATGAAATATACACTGATCAGAAGTTCTCGTGGGAGATGCTGAGTTCTGACTTAAACTTATTAAAAGCATTTCTTTTAATAGGTCCTGCATTGAGACAGAAGGTTCCAACTTGTCTCTTTATATCTGTAAAGTCAGCTCTAACTGCTATGCTTTCGTAGTCTAACGTTTCCTCATAAAGCAAAGTGTCCAAACTTCTTTGGTCTAAAGGAAAAGTTTCTCCCTTGAAAGGGGAAAACTGTTCAATGCTTGGAGCTCTTGTCGGTCTTTTCGGCTCTCAAATTCATTCCCCAAGTCTGGATGGTTTTTGTAATTCGAAATTTGGCATTCTATTACCTTTTCAGAATAGCAAATTATTTTGCAGAAATTTCTGGGAGAATTATGTAGGGCTCAGGTTAACGACCAAAATGCACGCCCAGTTTTCAATTGCTCTTTAAAAACCAACCTTAAATTGCCTTCTTTGAATGAAGCTGCCTACGCAGGCGTTGACCTAATGTCCTCACTCCTAAAATTAATAATACTTGAAATTTAAGATGTGATAAACTAATGTATCCTTGCTTGATATTAATCAGGCCTTTCTTGCTATTAAATTGCTTACTGAAGAGGATAATGAATCAATTTTGATTTTTTTCTGGGTAGAAAAATGGGCCAAAATTTTCACCTACCCTACACCACCTTAGGCTGGTTTGGTTTGTTAAAGCAGCCTTTTATTCTTCCATTTGTCATGAGAAACACATGCCTTAAAATTCCAGTGATTATATGCTCTAGACTGCTAGGCAACGCAACTTATGTAGATAATTTCCTTGATTAGTTACTAGCCGAATTGCCATTTAAATGATACAATTTCATGAAAGAAGGGCATGTGTGAGATGATGAAGCTTCCTTTAAAAACTTCAGAAGTTGGAATTTCTTAAGCTGCCAAAGTTAAATTCTTATTGTTTGTGTTGAGGATGGCAGATTTGCTGCGCATGGACTGCCCAAGAGAAAGTCTAGGGTTATTAAGATTATTCATTGGAAAATGGTAGCTAAGTGTGGGCCGAAATTGATATTAAACTAAGAGTAATACTTAAAAAGGCAAATTTGTCAGCAATTATCCTCATGTTTTTGAATTCCTTGGGTCAATCTTTACCGTTAAACGGTTATGGTTAAAATATGATGAGGGACAATTATGGCGGTATTGACGTCCTATAAGTTAGATTTGGGATTACTGTCCTAGATTCCTTTAAAAATTATTAACTGAGTGGAAAAGGGTTGCTTTATTCTAAAGAGCTCGGTATATTCTTTTTATAGATTCCCTTGAAAAAACGACAAAGGTACTATGGTTTGGAGCAGTAGGGCGGCATTCAAGGACATCCAGACCATAACAGATTCTAAAGAGCTGTCAATCAACATTTCTGAATTAGCTTTCAAGGTAAAATGGGCCCCTATGAAGGGAGTTAGAGCAGTCCCTTGCCATTGAAACGTTATGGCTGTTGTGCTTCTGCATTTAAGTGTTTGGACCCAGCATTTTGTCTTCCTGTTTTTGGCAACGATATTGATTTAAACTTTTTAAATTAGTTGTAGATGGCCCAGTAGTGCTATTCCTGTGCTGTTAACAAATACCCTAAGTGTAAATCAAAAATCGGTTAAAAGATAGGCTAAGAGACATTTAATTGCCCAAAAACTGGAAAACCTTTTCTGAATATATTTGCCATAATTTCAGGGTATACTGATGCCAAGAGGCCACCCTGCTGATTTATGTGGACCCCTAAAGGTGGTTTCAATTTAAAAATTTGTTTGAAAGTTAAATAAATTTTCTGGGTGAATGAGACCTCCCATTCTTGCTCTAATTTTAAAAATTGGCCTACACATGAGCTGTTGAGCATTAACTGGAGTGTAGACTTAAGTATCTCAATGCAATTTTGAAAATGGTTTTATATAAGAGAAGCCCCCTTGCCGCTCAGAAGCAGTTGAGATAAGTTGAATTAAAACAACATTAGCATATATTGTGAGTGATGAATATCTAGCCAGACTCCATGAAACTGCATTACTTATGGGATTAGGCTTTATGCAACTTGCCATGTTTTGAAAAGAAATTAGTTTTCTCAAGCTAATGATGATTTGCTCAGCCTATTCCGCTCTGCTTGTTAAAAACCTAGCATTCTATTTTGGACGATGATGAAATTCTCCGCTCCCATGGGAGATTAATTTATCTCAAAACATTTGTAGTTTTGATATTCTGTAATCCCCTTTTACTGGGCAAAGTAACCACCACTTCACCCGATTATTATTGTTGAATATGCTCATTCCCACAGTCCTCAGGCATCTTGGGTACCAAAACATACTTTAACACTATTGTTAGAAAAAGGTTCTGAGATCCCGTCAAGCCAGACAAGCTTTAAAGAAATACCTTTCTAATGTTACTCATGGAAAGAAATATTAATGCTTCCTGTTAACAAATCCCAAACCTTACGAACATTGGCCAAAAAAAAACAACTAACTTTGATCACCTTTTCCATCATGTGGGAGCTTATCTTCGACAGGCATGTTCTTCTGTTTAAAGAGCACAGGAAGTAAGGAGGATTTACAAAATGTATATTTTTATTTTTTACTTGTTTGAGCATCAGCGCCTCACACCTGGATTTTGTTCCAGACATCTCCATACAGAAACTTTCTACTTGCATCTTTCAAAGGATTCTTCAATGGGTACCACTATTCCTTTTCTCACCCTGTTACTTGATAATCCTCGAGCCATTCATTGGAAATCAGGGAGTATATACCTGAGGTAATGTTATTTGATCCCGAAGGAAGTTTTCTGACAACCACTAGGTCACATGAGCCAATAAAATTCACTCTTTCATGCGAAAGTTTATTGAGAGCAATCTTGGGAAGGCTTATTAGGACTGTTAAAAAATTTTAGAATTTAACGTTGTGTGGCAAAACTAAAAAGCTTTCTTATTTTGAGCTACTGACCACTTTATCCTCTGTTCAAGATGCTATAAATTCCAGACCTCTCACGTATAGGTCTTCTGAAAATGATTTAAAACATCATTTACCCCCAATTCCTGTTCTGAAAATTGCACTCTAATTCGCTCTTGTCCTTTAGAACTTGGAAATCATGGAGAGAGATTGGACAGGGATTTTGTACTTAAAAGTCTGGATCAGCAACTTATAACCTTTGAAGAAATTCAAAAGGGCTTTTGGTATAGAAAGAGATTTGTGAAGAACACATACTGTATATGAAAATTCTGCATCGAGAGCGTATAAAGCTTATTTTATGTAAAGTCTTTGTGTTGATTTTACTTTAATTTTAAAAACTGCCTAACAACAAACCGTTTCTGCGATGTTGGAAGGTCAAGAATGGTAATAGGCCATGATTAATTATTAATCGAGATAAAAATTAAACAAAGCAATGGTTAAAACTGTTCATCATCTATTTGCAAAAACTTGTTCCAACTGGGGAATCTGTCTATAACCCCACGTTCTGGGCAAATCAGAGTGAAAGAAGGGATGATATGGACCAAATTCTACCTGACAGAAG
Source organism: Trachelipus rathkii (assembly GCA_015478945.1). Taxonomy (NCBI): domain Eukaryota; kingdom Metazoa; phylum Arthropoda; class Malacostraca; order Isopoda; family Trachelipodidae; genus Trachelipus; species Trachelipus rathkii. The sequence goes on from JABUQX010125218.1 coordinate 35,110, forward strand.
TTCTTAATAATATCCTACTCTCCGACGTTGCAGTAGGCAAGGTCACGGTGTAAGATAAAAAGTACCTGCCAAGGAAAGGCTGCTTGGGAAGTTCAGCAAAACTTCCTGAAAGAAAGGTGGATAATTTGAAATATATTCCTTTAGAATAAGTTAGATTGTAGGGTTATGTTCTGTTCATTGCTTGGTTATATCGTAGCTTAAATTTTTTGCTGGAAATATAGTTGATTTCTTTCAAAATTTAATTTGGCATGATTGTATTTCCAAAAAACTGTATGTTGTTTCTGAACTATGTTATGGTTTTAAAAAGTTTTTTTTACATTGAATCATTTCCCGCTAATTTGCCTCCAGGAAATTGTTTTTTGCTGGGAGAATATTTTTTATTCCTGTATTAAAACCTTACTATGAGTTCTAATTCAGACTATTTTTTAAAGTATCGACCACTGTCGGGGTTTATTTAAACTGTTTTTTACAATATTTAGAAATTCTATATCCTCCTTCACTGCTTATTTGGTGCTGTATTGGGGATTTCCCTTGAAAAATATACTTATTTGGCAACACAAAAAAGTTTTGAAACTTAAGTAAGGGGAAAACCTCAGATGGATAAGAAAAAGACGTTGCATAAGATGAAAATAAAAACTATCTGCCGGATCCGTTTTGTAGCATTGTATTTGCTTGACTTATCTCAGAATTGTTATACATTATAACTGAGTAAAGTATTTCTTTATATATTAATTTAAACTAGTACCATAAAATAGGCCAAAGTATTTATTGCCATATTAAAAAAAAGAAAATCGTATCTTCAAATAGATTTTAAGTTCCTTCTTTCCAGGCAACTCCATTCTGTGGAATTCTATTTCAGTCAGGGACTAGTTGTATAGTGATCCAGTTCTTTTCTGTGTTTTATTTAAACAACATCTTAGCCTCTAAACTCCCATACCTTACTTTGGTTTTAGAAACAGACATACTCCTTAAGCGGCATCAAATGATAGGCACAAAGCTAGGAAAAACTTGGCAATTTTTACCTTATTTTAACGTAAATTAAGCCTCAAAAAGGCTTTTTCCATCCAAGTTTAAAATTCTTTGAAAAATTAAACTTTTACTAAATTTGAATTTAAATAATGGTGAGGTTATAACTGTTTGTTGTGTTGTAAATTAACTGTGTAGGCTAGATATCCCGTTTTTATTGGTAGAGCCAGTTCACTCAAACTGCTGTGACTTTGCTTCAATATCCCGGGAAAATGTTACCTTCAGTTAATGTTCCTCAATAATTATATATATTATATATATATATATATTAGATATATACATACATATAATTATATATATATAAATATATAATTATTATATAATATATTTATATATATAATATATATATTATATATATTTTTTTATAATATAATTAATATATAAATATAATACAATATATCTATATATATACTAATACCTCATCCAAAAAGATAGCCATATATATATATAATATGATATATATATATATATATATATAATACTATAAATTATATAATATATAATATATAATTATATATA